>JADRCD010228450.1:0-40041 GCA_019843815.1 Montemys delectorum
TAGGGCTAAAGAGATGGCTCAATGGATAAAGTGCTTGCTGTGCAAATGTGGAGACTGAAGTTCAGATTCCTGGCACCCATATAAAATGCCAGGTGGGTGTCAGCCCCTCTTGGACTAGCTCACTAGATGTAAGCTGCCTTGTAGGTGCTGAGAATCAAAACTAGATCTTCTGCAACAACAAGAAGTGCTCTTAACCTCTCAGTTGACTCTCTAGCCCATATTCCTTCTTTTAATAGAACTTTAATTTTCTTCTGAGAAATCACATTTCTTGATTTCTTGATTTCTATATATCTTTTCTAGAAGGGACTATTTCCTAGTCAATCAATGAATGTACAGCCCAATGTAGACTGACCTCATTCTTAATTTAAGTGAATGCTATAAAGATGGAATAGTAGGATTTTATCCAATCCTGTTTAGGTTAATAGCTAGATTTAAATTAAGACTATTGTTTAGATCCTGCTATAAATGTACTTTGAACTGGCTCCTTTCCTGTATTTTTCGAAGGTCAGGTTTTCAGGCTCCCCTTCCATTATGTGGACTTCCCATAGCTTTCCAATGCATTTGCTCTCTGTGTTGATTATCCCGAGACAGTTGTGTTATTTGTAATATTAAGGACTCTTGTGATGTAAGATCTGCCCCTGTCCTCAGCCATTTTTGGACTCTGTAAAACATGCAGAGATATTTAGTATGAAATTCTCATGTATATTTATTTTACTCTACCAAAAGATTCACCTCTAAATTTCTTTGAAATTCTCTTATTCTACTGATGTTCCTGTAGAGCTCTTAAATATTTCAGAACATTCTTTCAAAAAGTCAGACAAGACCTTGTATAAGAGAGTGACATTTGATAATGACTGAGAAAACCATAAACTACTTTGTCAATTTATACCATCAACTTCTTTAATACATACTTTAGTGGATACATTGCATATCCTGTCCCAGATCCTAAAAATAAAGGAATGGCTAAGGCTGAGGGTTGCTTCTTCCACCTTGGAGTCTTGCAGGAGAAATGGGGCATTAAAGTAACTGTAATGCCAGAGACTCCCGTGAGTTCTGAAGTGGTAAGGCAGGTCAAGAGTGATGGTTGTGCACAGAGAGGAGATTCATTTAATGCAAGATGAACTAGGGGAGACTTCATATGAAACTTCATGCCAACTAATCCTCCCATGCGTGCCTGTGACCAGTTACCTCTAGGAGACAAGAGTTTACAAAATTATATATGACCCACAGAGGATGGTTTTGCCTTCTTAGCCAGGCATGAGAAATGCAGATATCAAGTCCTGGTAGTTTGTGCTTAACGTATCTAAAGCCTATGGTTTGGTGTCTTTTTCTTTTCTTCTCTTTCTTTCTTTCTTTCTTTCTTTCTTTCTTTCTTTCTTTCTTTCTCTCTTCCTTCTTTCTTTCCTTCCTTCCTGTTTTTCTTTCTTTCTTTCTTTCTTTCTTTCTTTCTTTCTTTCTTTCTTTCTTTCTTTCTTTCTCTCTATCTCCCTTCTTTCATTCCTTCCTTCCTTTCTGTCTTTCTTTCTTTCTTTCTTCCTTCCTTCCTTCCTTTCTTTCGTGATGGGGGCACCAATTGAACTTAGTAAGAACTGACCATGGCTTTGGTTGTGGCCAATCCACATTATCCTATTATCCAACTTGGTAGTTGATAATAGGGTTTAAACTATCTGTGTTGCTTTATGACTGCGCCTCATTAGAGATACTTGCAAGGATAGTTTCCTAGAATGTTTTCTCTGTAGATGATGATTTAGAAGCTAATTTAAAAACTTGTTCCTGGTACAACCCTAGTGACACAAACAGTTCCAGGTGCCACCCCAGCAACAGAACTTTGTTGCTCCTGAGGTTTCACTTTTGGCTTTTTTTTGTGACATATATTAGATTATTAGATGCTTTTATTTGGCTCAGCTGTTACAGCTACCAATGCAGACCATGCTTCTGTTTATTGGTCTTCTTATATAAACACACATATTTATAGCCACATATATAATTTATACCCTCAGAAGCTGTAGCTTTGTTATCAACTTTGGAAAGAAATATGATGGTATACTGTGTTTGGTTGATATTATACAGAATCTAATAGTCATGTGGGTGGAGAAGCATTAAAGTTACCCTTTCCCACTTGTACAGAGGTATAACATTTAAGAAAATAGGCAGAATCTTAACTATATGACTGTGGTTGCAGAAACTAATGAAGCATTCTCTCAATTATGAAATATAATATTAACTTCCAACTCTAGCTATCTGGTTGGGTTTCATCTTCAAAAAGGGAAGTATGGACAGAAGACATGGACTTGTTTTCAGCTGTCTTGAAAATGGGCACTTGTTTCTTTTCTACACTGTCCCTTCTTTTACCTACACATGAAGCAGACTTTCTTCAGTTTTGCAGAGAAAGGGCTCTGAATTAATCTAGGTTGGACAATTGGTCTAACAGCCAGTGTTTGGGAAGCTTATTACTACTCATAGTCATACTCACAGTGGCTTTGTGTGAAATGCTCTTTCTATACTGGCAAACTTAAATACGTTGGGAAGGCATGCTATTTCCAATTAGAAAATATTGTGTACCGAAGTGACAATGAATTCATTTATCTACCTAGAGAATAGATGATTGAAATCAAGCAAGTTATTCTCAAAAAAAAAATCAAGTTTTCAATGAAGATAGTTTAATTTGATAAAGCAATTTTCCACTGCCTTCTTCCATCTTCCCACAAAATTCACATGGATAATCTTAACAATTGTTTTCCTATTGGAGCAGAGCACAGGGAAAGAAAAAAGGCCACTGGGGAGAAAGGCATTGCTCCTAATAGTTTATTGATACCTGCTTGCTTTGTCATTCATTAGCAAACACCTAGTAGATTCCCATTTTCAGAATGATGTGAAGTTTCTCCTACAAGCAGGTATCATGGGAATTCTAATGTACTTTCTTTTCTCTAAGGCTGCTTTCATAAATTTACAGCTCAGTGCAATGAACTCCAGAAACCCTTGCATCATTGGCTTCAGAACTGTTAAGATAATGCATTTCAGTATCATAATCCATTTGTTCTCTATGGCGATTTCCCTATAGCCCTAAGAAGTCAACACATTTGCTTAAGACTATCTTAAGTTATGCTTTGATATGGCTTAAGGGCAACCTTCTGGGTTTGAGAGCTGCTATCTGGCTAAACAGTCTTTTTTAACCACACTTTAAGCTTTGGACTTGCTGAGACTTTTAGCATCTCTGAGATTTTAAAATACTTTCCTATTGTTATGAGTCTTTTCCTGTCCAACACAGTGCCACTATGTACAGGTTGCAGTTAGTCCCCTTTTGGAATTAAACATCCTTTCCTGACTTCAGGTATCATGTTTTGGGATCATTTGGCAAGCTTGTCCAATGTCTGGAAAAAACACAGAGATGTTGACTCTCATCTAATTCAACAGGCATTGTCTTTATGAGTGTAAGGATGAGTGTATGAAGGACAAGGAGAGGTATCATGGTCACTGAATGACGACACGTGCCTTGGAATCCAGCAAACCTGTGCTCAAGCCACATACTCATCACGGCATGTAAGCAAGTCTGACTGGAGATGTATCAAGCAGGAAGTTTGGGGGTTCTTCAATTCAGATTGTCACCACCATCAAAAAAGCTGATAGTGTAAGTTGCTTTTTCCATGCAAATTTTGAAGATGTACTGTTTCTCCAGGTATTAGAAGAAGCGTTCACTCCAGACATAGAATGTACAAGATAAAACCTTACATTTGCACTTAAGGAAAGGAATGGCACACTAAACCAGATCTCCCCCTGATGAGGGCATTTAGAGAAATGGTGTGGGAAGAACCATGCAGAACTCATCTGAGGTCCAGTAAGGTCAAGTGGTGTGAGAATTTCATGTGAATTAAAGAAACTATGGCTCCCATTTCATATATATATATATATATATATATGAAATGTAGAACTGCTATTGTTCTTATAAAAGGAATGAAAAGAATAAGCAGAAGAGTGTAATAGGCTAATGTTTTTTTAGTCAAGCAGAGCACTTACTGTGGGGATAGAAATTTCAATGTGAGAACAGGAGCAAGTGTTGTAGGGAAAGATCTCTCCCTGCTCATTTAACTAACGAATGAAATCTTTCACGATGCTGCCCTTAAGAATGATTTCATGGGAAAAATTAAATGGGAGAACTCTTGAATACTGTATACCCCTTTGGATACTAACACTGCAGAGTCACCACTAAACTTCAGTAAAATTCCTGCTTAACTATGCTTAATTCAGAATTCCCTCAGGTTTATCTGATTCCAAATTAGGGTTGCATAATAGTCATTAGCATTCAGTTCAACACATTTTGATTTAAGATGAAATGTTAATGAAGAGAGATCAAGGAGGAGACTCCATGGAATGCTGCAACAGAGATAGAGCAAGAAGATTATTTCTCTCCAATAGCTATCTCCCACATGGCAGTTTTCTAGAAATCAGATATTAGCATGTGAGAAAGAAATGAAAGACAGTGACACTTTATGACCCACTAAGAAGGGAGGTCCAGTGCTCTGTGCATTATTTAAGACCATAAAATCTTCCTTGGGAGCCTCGGTTCCATTTTGTAACTCAACAGAGACCTTTGATAAAATTAAATAGGATATTATCTCTGAAAGACATTGGGAAAATGAAGTGACACATTAACTCATACCAACTTTTAAAATGTGAACACTGAAGTCATGACTTGGCATATGAGAGCACAACACTATTGCCAAGTGGCAGAATCAAGCAATAGAAGGTAATGATGAGTCAGGGGTTGCTGGGATCAAAGCACAGGGCAGCAGAGGTTATACTCAAGGCTGCCTGGAATCCTGGTATACTTTTCCTCCTAAGGTGAAGGGAAAGAGCTGTGTTTATAAAAGACTGGAATGGACTCTCTGTGCATATAAAAGGCATTGAAGGTTCCTGGTATTATTGCTGGGAAGCAACTCTCTTCTGCAGAGTTGCTCAGAGCTCTGGCAAGTCAGTGCCACTAGCCTCCATGGTATTCTCAAAGACAAGAATTCCTCCTTATGAAATTCTGGAGCAGGTATGGATGCCCCTCTGTGTTTCCAATGTGAACAAAGAAGAGTTTTCTATGTATTTTCTTTATAAAAAAAATACTGCATTGGTCTTTGTAATTTGGAAGCCTAAATGTTTCCAGGGCCCTGTACGAGTATGGGTGCAATCGCCCCAATGCCTTTGGAAATAAGGAGGCAAACAATGTTCCATGTGAGGTTTTGTGTGAGTTTCCACTAAATCCATATAAAATGTCCTGTGAATCCATTCCCCTTCTTCTACAACTGTCATTTATTCTGCACCACATTGGTTCACATACGTTCTTTCAAGGACTTTCCTCAGGTGACTTTCCCAATGGCTTCCAGCTGAAGAAATACTGCTACTCTCTGTCCTGCTCGGACTTGGTTATGGTATTTGCTACTGTCATAGTGCTATGGCTGTCTTTAAAGCTTATACATGGAACGCTTTGAAAATTAGACTGAGGTATTCATAGTGTGATCACTCCTTCCTGTAGCACTGGGCACAGAGCTAATGTTCAGGAAGTGTCAGCTGAGCTGCACCATTTGGCATCCCAACATCAATGACTGGGTGGTCTTGGCTGGCACTCTGCTCCCTGGCTTCCTAGGCCAAGATTTTCCAAACACTTGCCATTCTATTATAACTTACACAAGTGGAGGCACACCCTACATTTCTTATATTTTTCATTTGCTTGTTGTTTTCTTTTAATTAATTCTTGGGTTTTTTTTGTTTTTGTTTTTGTTTTTGTTTTTTGCTTTTTTATTTTTTTTTTTTTTTTTTTTTTTTTTTGCTCTTCTTTAAGAAGCAGATCAAATACCTCTAACACAAACAAAAACCTGGTGTCATTTTTCCTTAATAGAAAATAAGATGACTCTTTAAAACAATGAAAAAATTATTGAATTGAATCATTAAACAAATGTTCATTGGGCATCTATTATGAACCAGGCACTGGGCAATGAAAAGGGCCACGAACTCAACTCTTTTAGGGGAAAGCATGTGTGGTAAGAATGAAGAGCTAACAACGAATGTCAAACAAATATTCAAAGCTACATAGTCAGAGCACAATGAAGAATATAGAGAGTAATGAGGATGCTATTTAGATAAAGATGACAGGGACAGATTCTCTAGGGCAATAATGTTTGAGCTGAAACCAGAGAGGACAAGCCTGTGCCTATATGGAGGCAGAGGTTCCGAGGCCAGAGAACAGTGGGGATTCTGAAAAGAGCTTCAGGCTGGCCCGTTGTGGAGCCAAAATGCTGCAGTGTGCTGAGTGGAGGGAGGAGCTAAGGAAGGAGGCCACAGATAGAAGCAAGAAGACAGGATGTCAGATCTGGTGTACCAATTGTGTTCTAACATTGATGAACACTTATGGTGCCTACATTATGTACCTGCTCTGTGCTAAGTTCTAGCAGCATAGGCTCATTTCTTTCTCTCAGCAATTCATGTGTGAAGATGCAGTTGCAACACCTAAGGTATCAGTGTTGGGACCAGAGATGGAAAAGATGTAGCCACTATGTCTCTGCATTTCTTGTCACCTTCTCTATGCTTTACGGCAACTGAGGAAGCTGTCGGCTATGGACTTTCTTGCCTGCCCTCTTCTTCTGTTTCCAATGCATTTGGTCAACTGGAGGTGCTGGCAAGAGACTTCTGCATGGAAGGAACTGTGGCCAGAACTAGTTCTAAGGGATTACATCTTGGGGCTCCTCTATGTCCTGACCATGCATTTGTAGAACATATACATGAAAGTATCTTCAGATTAATCCATTTAAGTTAACTAGTTGAATTAACTAGTGCTAGTGTGCATGGTCCTCATACAATACAATGATAGGACTTCAGAATCAGACTTGCATGCACCACAGCATATTTCTTGAACTGTGTATGCGGCTTCCAACAGACTGGCTGCAAAGACAGTTTACCAGGGCTCCAGTAAAATGTTATGACAGGGCAATCAAACCAGGCCACATGGTTTCCAACTTGGCTGTAACCACCTGTTTAATGTCTCCACCAATATATTTGAAGGGAAAAAAAAAAGCCTTGATTTATGTTTTTCTCTGTTTTGTTACTATAAAACCTTCCTGAAACTGTTTCCACACCAGAATGTGGAATCTTGGGTAACCTAAATCTTCATTTACTGGTTATAGTCATGCAAAATAACTCCAGGAAAAGCTCACTCTTTCTCTCTTTGAGGTGAGAGTTGAGTTTTGGATAGCTATATATGTGTAGTTATATCTAACTGTAAAATACATGTGCTTATCTGTCTGTATGATATAAAAATTAGTGATGTCTATCTCATTATGAAACTTAAGAGAATTTATACTTTCTTTTCACTTCTCAGAATTTCTCTAAATTTTTTCTACAAAGTCTTTTCGCTTTTTTAGAATTAAAGATGTCATTAAAGAATATTCTGCATTTATTTGGGGGTAATTACAATGCATTCAACTATAACAAATAGTAGTTAGTATCAATATGGAGTCAGAGAGCTCAGGCAAAGTAGTTTCCTTGCAATGTGTTAGCAAAGACCTAAGATCTCCTTGATACAGTTCACTGGAAACCCAAGTGACAGTGGCAGAGTAAACAAACTGTGCCAGCCTGATGCTTGCCTCAGGGACCAGGAAACTGGAAAGACAACTATTGATGACATGTGTTTTGGGAACAGAGGTCACAGATCTGAGTAAAGTCTACTGTGCCCCTGAGAGAATCAGAAAATATAAGGAATGTATTTATCAAGGTATTACTAATTTGTAAATACTTCTGACAATTATTGCTGTAAGTAAAGTACATTATCTCTTTTAAAACATTCAAACTTCCCCAAGGTGGTTACTATTATTGTATCTTATTTAGAGGTGATGTTAAGAAAATTTGAGGACACTCACGGTTTCACAATCACATGGCTTGTCATGAGAGAATAGAGGTCAGAAAAGGGTTTCATAGCTTAAGAGCTTGCATAAAAAGACGGTTCAGTTCCTTTGGTCATTCAGTGGCATACTGGCTGGCTTTGTGTGTCAATTTGACACAACCTGGAGTTATCAGAGAGAAAGGAGCTTCAGGTGGGGAAATGCCTCTTTGAGATCCAGCTGTACAGGTGACTATCCATTTAGATTTTTTTGTGTAAGACAGAAGATTAGCACAGCATGAAAGTGCTGTGAAGTAACAGGGTGAAGTAGCAGGTGGCAGAGAGGGTTAGCACAATGACCTGAGTTCAAATACTCATTAATCATGCAAAAAGCCCAGCATGGCAGCATATCCCTGTAATACCACACTGGGTGGCAGAGGCAGGGCGGGGGAGGGGGTAGGCAGGGGGATGTTAGGGGTTCACTGGCCAGACAGTTTATCCAAATCAGTGAGGTTTCAATGCAGAAAGAGACCCTGAGTCAAAAAACAAGGTGGAGAGTGATAGAGGAAGACATGTGACATCAGCTTCATGCCCTACTACATGCACATACATGTGCATACATACATACAGGCACATACTCATATATGATGCATACAACAAACATAGTAGTGAGATGACATCATATAAAGAGAGTGCTGAGGGTGTATATGACTGTGGTATAGACGTGTATGAGGAGGGTGGTGAGGGAAGGTACCCACATCACAGACCTCAAGGAAGGACCCTTTGGAGATGAGGTTGTTTCAACTGAGCTGTAGAAGCAAGGACTTTTGGAAGGTATGTTAGCTAGAATCAATGATATGTGCAAAGGCCCTGTGGCATGGAGTGGTGAGTGCTTTTGAGAAGCTATGACAACAAAGAGGGTGGAAGAAACCAGGTAAGAAGTGTTGATGGAATTTATTTCCTAGGTGTTACTCAGTAGACAAGGGCACTTTTCTTCATAGAAAAAAAACCTTTAACATCTGCCTTTAATTAATTGTCACTCTCTAGGTGCACAACTGAGGTGTCTTTCTTTCTTAGTTTCAACCATGCCTAGTTCAGATTCTCATGCCTGACATTACACATATTCGACTCATTTCAGCAGTTAAAAAGAACCGAGGACACGTATACAATAATAAAAGAAACAAACAAAACTCATGCCAGCTCTTAGGTTCTGAGAGCATTCAGGACTTTTCCATAACAACTTCTGCTCATTCACCTTTGAGAGAACACATTGCTGTGGAAATGGAACATATTAATCCAGACAATTTGAGGAAAGGCATGCTGTTTATTCACAAAGAATGATTGACTCTGCCAAAAATAAAAGCCATGAGAGTATAACATGCCATCAGTTCAGCCCATTGGGGCAGTCACTTGGGAGTGATGCAGAGGAGAACAGAAGGTGAAAGGAGAAAAAGAGAAATTATATAAAGCACCACTCAGCTGCGGGTCTGCATCATGTGGCAACATCTGCTGCTCCATGGCCAACCTCCCACAACTGTGGGTTCTTTCCAGAGAACTCGGCTCATGGTTAACGACTCAGCATTGAGTCGGAGCTGCACTTACTGAATCCTAAAGAATCTGTGGCAGCATCTCATGTTTATAGACATAGAGACAAATCTGGAGAACAGCTGTTGTTGTAAAAAGCACCGAGGCATAGGGTTGGGGTGATGGGGTTCCACTTACTTAGTGTTGAATGCTGGTCAAGTTCATTGTTCTTCAAAGCAGTAATATTGGACAGTATTACAATAATAATAATCCTTCTTCAGAGGATTAACGTGAGGGTAGGCTAAGGTCACATGTGTAAAACACTTTGGACAGTGCCGCACACATACAGTAGCCAATAAAAGTCAATACACATTCACTGAGCACTTGGAGGTTTGAGTGACTGCACCTAAAGGTGGCAGGCTAGGCTATGAGTTTAGGTATTTTGAGGGGAAAATCAAGTAGTAAAGGGCTGTGTCTAACAGAACTAGCCATATATTTGAGACAGAACTCTGACTTTGCTCACTTACTTGTGTCATTGCATAGGCAGTCTATTTCCCTGTCACCTTCCCATCCACCCTCTCCTCCTCTCCCTCCCCCTCTTTTTCCTCCTTTTCATCCTCCTCCTCCTTCTCCTCTTCCTTTTCATCCTCTTCTTCTTCTTCTTCTTCTTCTTCTTCTTCTTCTTCTTCTTCTTCTTCTTCTGCTGCTGCTTCCTCTTCTTCCTCTTCTTCTTCCTCTTCCTATTCAATTATTTTTATTTTATTTTATTTCCTTTTTACATTCTTACATTTTTGGTATCTCTCCCCCACCCCAACACCTTTTGTACCCCTCTCCAACACACTTTCTCTTAGATCCATTTTTTCATAAAAATTCAACAATATGGTTGCCTAAACAAGACCAGAAAAATTAAGAATACCAGTTGACCTGTCAACATAGATTGAGAAATCTCACAAGGCTCTATTCCTGGATGAACACTGTAGGGAATTAGTGGTTGCTAAGAAAGGGGAAATCATTCTTCCTATTGAGAAGCCCCTTGACATATGCAGTGCCAACTGGTTAACCTTCACTGCATTTGTTTCCTGAGTTAGACTCCTTTGCCTAACATACAGGCTTTGAAATCTGGGACATAGGACCCTTAAACATCCAGGTTTGGAACATCAAAAGTCAAACTGTGCCTTTCCATGCTCTGGACATTTAGAAATATAATTCAGGAATCTCAACACTGGCATTGGTAGCATAGTGTTTAGAGTCCACTGTTGGTAAGAATAGACTTACCCATCAATGATATGCTTCTAGTACGTGTGCTTAGTACCCACCTTCATGTCTCTCTCTCTCTCTCTCTCTCTCTCTCTCTCTCTCTCTCTCTCTCAGCCTCCCTTTGTCTCTGTCAGTCAGTCAGTCAGTCAGTCAGTCTGTCTGTCTGTCTGTTTCTCTCTCTCTCTCTCTCTCTCTCTCTCTCTCTCTCTCTCTCTCTGTGTGTATGTGTGTGTGTGTATGTGGTGTGTGTGTGTGTGTGTGTGTCAGCAGGGATGTGGGTGATTCTGTGGTATTTTGGCATTGATATAGTGTATGCCCAGTGCCCTAATATGATTTTGACACTCCCTGATACAATTAGTATACTTATTATTTTGTCTATGTGTTTGCACATGCATGCCACAGTGTACACATGAAGTCAAAGGGCAACTTATAGGAATCAATTATTGCCTTCCACCATGTATTCCTAAAGAACTGAAAAGTTTTGTTGAAATCCTTTAAAAATAAGTATATGATGTACTTTTATGTTCTTTGTTGCATCATGAATAATAATAGAAGATATGATTCATATTCTTAATTTTTACACAATTGTCATCTAGCTTGTTCACTCATGTTTTCTCATAGAAAATTTGTAATGAATAGTTTTACCTAATTCTTAAGTTATCCTTTCCTCCATGATCATGAACTGAGGTCAAGTTCAAGTTCAGGTTACAAAGATTGTTAAGTATGTAAAATTACATCAGGTCATTTGACAACCTAATGATTGTCCAAGTCAGCACAAGTATCTCCTTGTTACACAGAAAGGGAAGTTGAGAGTTACAGGTGAGATTGCCTTTAAGGCTGTCTTACCATGTCTGAAACACTGTTGCTTCTGCTAGATCCCATGCTTTGTGAAAATGAGTTCTTCAGTCTCAAGCTTGGTTTACAGAACATCCAGGTCTAGAGATTTCAGAATTTTTAAGATTTAGTCCATATCATATGGACATAGATCATTCTTAGGACCACAGGTAGTTTCTATTGAATCAGAATTTAAACTTCTCCAAAATTAGGTCTGGATTTATTTGGACAGATTTTTTTCTTTTTCCTTCCCTTCCTTCCTTCCTCCCTCCCTTCCTTCCTTCCTCCCTCTCTCCCTTCCTCCCTTCCTCCCTTCCTCCCTTCCTCCCTTCCTCCCTTCCTCCCTCCCTCCCTCCCTCCCTCCCTTCCTTCCTTCCTTCCTTCCTATTTATCATCTATCTATCTATCTATCTATCTATCTATCTATCTATCTATCTATCTATCTATCTACAGTCCAAGTGCCTCCCCTTGGTCCCCCCTCATTGAGTCCCTCCCCCTATTCCCTTCTCTCCTACTCTTATGAGAGGGTGGACTCCCCTTAGGTATCTTCCTATTCCAGATTTTTTTTTTTGAAAAAAGACAGATTGGATAACATTTCATATATAACACTATTCAAAGGCTTCATGAGAAATATTAAAATTTTTGGTAAAGAGCGAAGATACTTCAATAGATCAAGGATTCTAATAAAAACATAAACTGTCTGTAAAGCAAGAGAAAAGTTGTTTCCTAACAATTGGAAAGTTGGCTGAATAGCAGATTGATCGCAAAAGATAAAGACTTGGTGACAGTGCCAAAGGAGCTAAGCTGTACTTCTTCACTTCTCTGAACATTATATCCGAGAAGTTAAGTTGACCTAATTTATGGGAGGAAGGTTATGATCGTGACCTTTTGGCTTCAAGTAGGCATACATGAATCTAGGATACATGATAACAAAATTTCTCAGCTATAAACTAAAGGTCACTTCTCCTGCGCCCATGCTTGTGGACCACTGTCAGCAATGTGCAGTCAGCAAGCACAGCTACTCTTTCTTCTCATTCTCACATGTAATCTATGAAAACACCAGACTGCTGCTTCTAGAGGCCTGTTCTTTAAATCTGGAGATCTTGATTTTGATTTTTCTAATGCCCTAAGGCTACAGGAGCTTACCAATAAATCATAGGAAGTCCTGAACATCTATAGAATCCCACAAGTAATACAACCTTGGCAATTCCAAAGCATACTAAGCCAAGAAGACCAGTATAATAATATCAAAAGTGATTGATTTCTAGAGGAGAAGCTCTCTAACATGGAATGTCCTGTTCTAATGGAACCAGAATGGACAGTGTGATTTGATCCAATCATATGAACATCTTTGTAAATTCCTAATATATATGTCTTCAAATCAGTAAATTTAACTTTAGACTTTTTTCTAAGTTAGAAAATTATTATAGATACTCCAAATGATGATGATAAAGTATCATTTATATTTGCATATTAGTTTCTAGGACTGATTGTTGATTAAAAATTAACTAAAATTCACTTGTAGGGGATTTAATTATGATTACCCTATATAGGAGGTAGCCCTATGGTCATAAAGATGTAAAGAAAACTTTAAGTGTTGAGAATATTGCAGTGACTTGAATGAAAATGGTCCCCATATACCCATAGGGACTGACACTATTAGCATATGTGTCATTGTTGGAGTAGCTGTGTCCTTATTGGCAGAAGTATGTCACTGGGGGTGGACTCTGATGTTTCAGATGCTCAAGGCAGGTCTAGTGGTTCACTCTTTGACTCCTGCTTGTGTGTCCAGATGTAGAACTCTAGCACCATGTCTATCTGCATACTGCCATGCTTCCCACCATGATAATAATGGACTAAACCTCTGAACTGTAAGCCAGTCCCAATTAAATATTTTCCTTTATAAGAAATTCTATAGTGCCTCTTCACAAAAATAGAAATCCCAAGACAAATGTATTATATTTAAAACCTAGTAACAAGTTTGCTATATTTAGGCTGCCTTTTCATCTATGTGCTGAAACATTAACATAGTACACACACACACACACACACACACACACACACACACACACAATTTGGAAGATATAAACAGATAAGTCTGTCTTTATACTTATATACTTTTCTGAATTATCTGAAATATATATAATGATTTTGAGTTGATTTGCTAATATAGTCATTAAAAATCTCTCAAAGGCTCTGATCATTCCAGGCACATATTAACACATCCCAATCTTCTTTGTTCTTTTTTTCAGGCCCCAAACACTTGGATATGCTCCAATTTCGATTAACAGTCAACTTAAGGAAAGAACTTTGCTCTGCTTTGATTTTTCCATTTAAGGAGAGACTTTTATTATTCATACCCAGACAACTAGGGGGGAGAAAAGAATAAAGGAGAAGATGATTAGGTTGACGGCAGGCTCCATGATAATAATTATAACAATCCACTTAACACTGGGACTGTACCTCCAGTCTTCAAAGCTGCCTCCGATATTATCTAATTAAGGAAAGTAAGGAGGACAATGATGAGAGTGAGATTTAATCTCTGAAGCACGAGGGGGCCTTTAGATAACGAGGAGATGCAGACAACAGACGGGTAGTAACAAGGGCCACTAAGTGAGAAACTGCAGAGTCGGATATATCCTAATTTCATAGAGGTTTTGAGGACTGGACTGAAAAGACAGAAAAGCAAGGAAAAAGAAAGTAGACAAAGGGGAACTGCTGGAAAATAACAAAACTGTGACCCCTCCCACCCTCAGAATCCCACATCATCAATCCACTCAACTGTGCTTACTAAGTGTCAGAGTACATCTTCATTCCTGTGACTGCAGGACCCAGGGAAATAGCAACAGCTCAAAGCACTTGGCCTGCTGTTCATGAACATGACAGCGGTTATCTCTGTCGCAGAGGAAAGGCATCAAACATTGTATCACAGACCTCACTGGTGAAGCCTTACGGGACTGCAAGAACCTGCCCCATGATCAGTTTAAATGCACAGGGAACAAGAGCACATGAGAGGCTCTGAAAGACATCCTCACACCCTGAAAGAAAGCTATTCCTTAGCAGTGAAACCAATAAAACTAACAATGCAGATTTCAGCCTCTGTGGTTCCAGACTGATCCAGTCCCTCTTAACCCTGGTCCTTGTACACTTACTTGTTCACTCTATTTCTTGCCCCAAATAGCTTTACTCTGGACACATATAATACTCCAGTTCAACATGATCAGTGATAAAAAAGCTCTTCACATTCTGCCACAGAATTTGCAATGCATCTCAAATTAGAGACCTTCTATCTCTCTAGGCAAGAAGAGAGCAGTAAGAAGAGTACATGGCAGTGGTCAAATGCTGGAAACTTAAACACTCAAAGAGGGCTCTTGCTCTCCTCCATAGTAGACTAGGTAGAGATCTCTCCAAATGGGTCAGTTTCCATAAGCTCACATGATGTTTTTTTTTCCCAGTCAGTTTAAAGCTGTTATACATTACAGCTGCTCTCAACAAGCATCTTAGCACCCGTTCTCTCTCTACCACATTCGAGTCTACAGTGACGATTCAGCTGCCTGTTTCTATGAGCTTTCTGGCTCCATGGTGGATGATACATGTAAGAAGCCTGGTGTGGAAAAGTTGCATGGAATGAACACACCTGAACACTTTTACAAAAATTGAAAGTTAGATTTGAGGGCATCTTTATGGAAAACACCCACTGCACTTCTGACATTTGACTTGTGACAGCAGTGGCAGGGGAAGTGACAGTTGGGAGATGACCAGCATGTAATCAATACCAGGCATATTCAGCAGTGCTTATGAATTAAATATAAAGGGCTTACATTTAGCAAAATGCCCTGCTGGGCTTTCAAAGGCTCTTCATCACTCTAAGCACAACTTATCCTCCCTTCTTTCCTCTCTCTTGTCTTTTCCATTTTTCTTTCCTTTCCCTGTCCTTTCTTCCTCCTTTATTTATCACTTCCTCTGGACATTTAGCCATTTCTCTCATGCATAACCCCTGAAATCCTTTGACATATTGGGCCGCTAGAGAATCCATCAAACCCTCACTTTGCTTGCCTGCTCAGATCTTTCTCCGTCTTCCATCCAGGTGTATGTGCAATATCTCTGAGCTATAAACTAATTTTGTTATTTGTTAAAGCAAACTGGCATGATAAAAAAAACCCAAATTACCTGTGAGCTAGAAATTGGTACTGTGTGCTCTAGAACTTAAATTGGGTGAACTCACACATCTCCTTGAGTGCCTGAGAGTTGGCTTCAGTCAACAGGCTATCAAAACCTGGTGTTTTAGGTTCCTAGGGCTATCATAACAAATATCCACAAAGTGAGAGTCATCAAACAATGGAAATTTATTCTGTGACAATCCCAGGGGTCAGATACCAGAAGTCAGTGACACCAGGGAGAATTGGTTCCATGTCTCTCAGAGCTCTGAGGCAGCCAGAATGTCATCACATCCCTTGGCTTGGAGATCCATCATCCAGTCTGTCTTCACATGGTCTCCCTGGTGTCTCTGTGTATTCTCCTGTTCTAAATCTTATAAAAACAGATCTTCATAGGATGGATTCAGAACATACTATAAATCCAAGAGGCTCTTATTTGGAGAGCTTTAAAACAACCAGACCTATAAGGACCTCATTTGTAAATAAAGTATTATTCACAGGGTTAGGTCCTGGACATATCTTCTGGTGGCCAACATGCAACCTACTGTCCCAGTGGTTGCTCTGTTCTCCATCAAAGCCCCAATACTGAGATTTAAAAATAGTAGTGACTCCATCCCTGTGTCTTTTCTAACTTCCAAATCTTATACCCTGTAGCTCTTGACTCCTTCAAGTTCAGTAACCACCACCAGCTGAATGCTCCTTCCACAAAAGCTCTCTGTCCCAGCTTTTGGCCTTATGTTTGCTTCTGGCTCTGCTCCTCTCACAGCCCCTTTGATTTTAATATGATCACTTTGGGTTCACTTAGCCAATGTAGCATTTTATCCCTATTTAAGTTCCACAGGCAATCTAAATTTTCCTCTCCTGAACCAGACAACAACTTATAGGGTCTAGGGATTAAGATTTATAAATTGGCTAGTGGCACACACCTTTAATCCCAGCACTTGGGAGGCAGAGGCAGGCAGATCTCTGAGTTCGAGGCTAGCCTGGTCTACCAAGTGAGTTCTAGGACAACCAGGGCTAAACAGAGAAACCCTGTCTTGAAAAAAACAAAAACAAACAAACAAACAAACCAAAAAAGACTTAGAAATCACTTTTCACTGTTCTGCTTGGGGAAGTATAGATATTTTGTTCTCAATCTGGAAATACAAATATGCAGATGCACAACTGTCCTTTCCAACACATTAAGAAATCTCCAGGAAGAGGGAAGCATGAGGCACCTTCCCCAAAGTAGGTGGGGCTTAAAGAGGAGAGAGATAGAGGAGAAAGAAAAATTATTCTGCTGGATTCCATGGGTATAGCCATTTATAAAAGGAACACATCTCATCTCAATATTATTTAAGAAATTTCTTCTATTTGCTTGAAACTTTTTTTCCGTTCTCTCATTTATATATCAAAAGTCCTACTCACATGTGTGCTTGCGCATATGCAATGGTATGCATTCATATATGTGCAGGATGACTTTGGACAAATAGAATTAAGCTAGAAACTGTAGCTTCCACTTTTGATGTGACATATTTGTGTTGCTTGAATATTGTACCACAAGCTTGTACTTCTGTCATTTTAAAGATGTATCATAAAATGTAGGTTCCTACAGGGCTCCAAGGCCTAAATAAGCAGTAGTGGAAGGCCCAAAATTTTCTCTCTTACTTGGTACTTTTAAACAGTACACAAGTACACTCAAAAGGCAATAATTAGAAGTTGCTTCTTGGTCCTGATAGCATGTTTTATCCTTTAGGAAAAGCTATTGAGATGGTGCCATGGATGATTTAAGGTCCACCCTCAGAGATAAACAAAGGACTGGCTGGCTCATTTCTATTGACCAAGTCCTCAAGGCAGCATGGAAAGCATAGGTTTCTCTTACATCTCTTTCTTATGTCTGTGGATTATAAATACATCATAGTGATGTGACTTGAAAGAAAAGGAGCAAAAACAAATGCCTGCCTTTCAGCAAAACAAAGACATGAAAAGAGCCTGGACTCTAATGGTATTAGGACATGGGAAGAGTATGTTAAAACTTTACAATGGAGAGTGCTAAAGAATTCCCCTGCTGGACTGAGTGCAACAGGTTGCCCTACACTGATCTAAATTCCTTCTTTCCTTTCTTATAATGCCTTGTACAAAGAGTCTCATCAACTTGCAAGAGGCATGTTGATACTACTTCCTTGGAAAAGGACCTCTGGTTGCCCCAGAAAAATAGGAGGGGCTTCTGGAGTCACCCTAGAGCCTGTCACCGGCCATACATAATCCATAACTCTCACTGTCCAAAGGGCCTAAGAGTCATTATCCAACAGCTAAGTAATCATCTGCATTCTCCCTTAAGGACCAGAATCCAGAGACCTTGGGTTGAACTCAAAAATCTACATTTCAACAGGCAAGAAACCAAACCAAACAGGTGATCACACTTGCACAGGAATGCCAGCCACCACTTTCTGCTCTATCATCAATGTTCAGACTCTGAAGCAGAAATGTAGACTGCCTTACATGTTTCCACTCTTTCCTTGTGTCTTAAGAACCTAGAACTGTTATGGGTGAATATATAAATGAGGAGCTATTACCCATAATGAGTTAAAATATAAGGAATCCCTTAACCCTTAGTGTGTTACAAGAATCTACAAAATCCATACTTGTCTAGTAAAATACAGTCAATCTCCCTAATATGTTAAATTCACTGAGCTGTGGATAATTATTCAAATTTCAGAGAAAGAAGGAATCAAGCTGTATTGATCTTTTGGATTGTATAAATCCATGCTTGGCACGAGGCTACCTATTCCTCCATTTCCTGCTGAGGTAGTACTACCATAGCAAAGCAGCTCATTCAAACTTCTGCTTTGTTTAAGTGGAGGGTTGGTGTTTCAGAAAGCTGCCTCCCCCCAAACCCAGACTTTGAGGATGTTAGTCATATGTATTTTTTTTTTTTTTTATATTTGAGCTGGCCAAGACCCAACAACTAAAGACCTAATCAAGCAGAGCATGGTTTTAAATTCTCCTTTGTTCTCTGTAGCCCACGTCTTTAAGCCCAGCATTCCAGAGGCAGAGACAGGTGGATCTCTTGGTTTGAGGCCAGCCTTGTCTTCAGAGATAGTACCAAGAGACACAGAGAAACCCTGTCTTGACCACCCACACCCAAACAGGAATTGTCAAACCCAAAGAATGGGTAGAAACAGCACACAGTGACAGGCAGCACAGTGGCAAGAGACATGGGTTCAAATGGAGGTCCTGCTTCTTTCAGAACCTTGCAAATGTTCGCAGGACTATTCGGTGCCCTATTACCTAAGGTGTCACATTTGACTTTTTACTATCTTTAACTATTTTCTCCTTTTTTCTTTTTGTTCTTTCTCCCTCACTGCCATACTCTCATGAGCAACGTCACTCTTAAATATGTGGTCAAAAGAAAGAGAATTCTATACATGGTAGTATCTATAGTACAAATGACAATATTTTTGAGTTAGCTGGTAAAAGGAAGCAAAGAAGGAAACATATAAAGGGTGTGGAGAGAAACAGAAAGGGGAAAGAGATTGCAAAGAGAAGAAATCAAGGGGGAATAAAATCTTACTTCACATACTAGTAATAAAAACTAAATGAGATAGTCCACGTGAAAACTGATTCATAATGTACATGTCAGTTAAAAAAAAAAAAAAGTCTTGTCTGTAAAAAGACCTTTCAGGAAAAGCGAATTTTATAGACACTTTGATATTTTTTTTTACTTGACATTAAATTGTGTAGTTTTAAAAATATAATTGTCTTTTCCCTGCTTTCTGAAAACTGTGTTGCTTGAAAAAAATCAATTCAGTAGGAATTTACAAATTAATGCTGTTTTTATTCATGTCTTTGAGCGAACAGATTTTTGTTTAATATTGCCAATAAAGTGAGTGAGATTATTAAAACTGACTGTATTTTTACCCATCTCCAAAGAAGAGAGTATTAAGAGTTTGGAGACCATTTGTGTGCTAGGTGTGTTTTCACAGAAAAGAGGTATGTGCAGAGTACATAGAACCCGAAAGACATAGAGACACTCTCTGTGATGCTGGAGGGGCTGTTTGTGCAGACTGTTTAGATGTTTCAGCTAAAGCACAGGATATAGTCTTTTAATTATACAAACATCTGAGGCTGAAGTGCACTACATACTCCTCTTGGCACCAATAACAACCTGGTCAGGACTTCTGCATCCCTTCCACTCACTAATCCTTTTCTTGAAAGCCTGTGAAGGCAGGAAGTGCTCCCACCTACAGGGAGGATACTGCCAGGGGAGAGGATGTCACAGAAAATTAGAGACCAGGACCATTTTATAACAATCCTAAAGACATTGTGATCTCTTTTTCCTGCCTACTACATTTTAAGAGGGACAAGTCTCTTTTTGACAGATAAAGTTAAGGACTACACTTGTTTCTTCCTCCACTTGTCACAAGTGTTTGCTATCTTTCCCCCTCCAACTGGAGAACAATTGGCCCGAGTGGTTAGATCAATAAGGAAGATTATATTTCACTCTCTGGTCATGGTGCTTAGTCAAAAAAAGGTTCTCATCTAGGTCAATCATGCTCCTTGTTTAAGAAGCAGTTCTCTTGGTTGGCTGGTAGTTCGACCATCCATTTTTATTTTATGGTAGTGTCTCATAGCCTGTCTTCTCTATTACTGAAGTTACCTTCATAGTGGTGTTGATGCCTACTGAAATGTTGGGAATGGTTAATGTGCGTTTCTCACAGTTCAGGGTTTGGGCTGATCATATATATGTATATGTACATATATATGTATACACACACATATATGTGAGGAAGTATATTTTTAATTCTTATCTTAATCTTCTAATGACTTTGGGGCTGGCAAAATGGTTCAATAGATGTGCTTGTTGTGAAAGCAAAGGAACATGGGTTCAGATCCCCAGAACTCAGATAATGCTCGATCTGGTGGTATACCTGCGTAATCTCATTGTTCTGTGATGAAATGGGAGATGGAACCAGAAAAATCCCTGGAGGCTCATAAACAAGCTGTCCTGATGTGTGCAGCAGCAAAGGAGACACCCTAGACAAGCAGGAAAGGAATATTCAACAGCCCAGATTATCTGGCCTCCACAGGAAAACCATGGTACATGTGTTCATGTCACATGAAAATTCTCACGAATGCTCATATACATACAAAATTTTAAAATTATGTGCTTCTTTCTCAGTTATAATGGAAATTTACTAATGTCTAGATTGTTCTTTGTTGAAAATTAATTATATAATGTTAATATTTGTTATGTTTTATATATCTATTGCATTTTAATTAGTTTATTTTGTGTGTCAGAGCATGTGTGCAGTAGCCAGAGGATAATGTATGGAGTCAGTTCTTTCTTTCCACTATGTGGGTTCCAGGTGTGGAACTCTGGTTGTCCAGCTCAGTGGAAGCTACCTTTACCTACAGAGACATCTTGCTGGCCTAGATGTTTTATTTTAAGGGCGGGTTTTATGATCCGAGGAGCAGAGTGGCTTTCAAGTTAATGAGATAAACAGATTTCTCCAGTGCATGACTTCTCTAGTGGAGACCTGAGTAAATGGTGATGTCATTGGTAACTAGAGTCTCCTTTGAGAAACATTAAGTGAGATTGGTATTTCTCAAAAATGTCACTTTGGGGCCACTGGCCTAACTCACACAGCAGGTGAGGACTAAGGAACTTGTCTCAAATATTTAAGAAAAGACATTAAAGGGCTTTGTAGCACGCAACTGATCAATAGCAGAGGTTCCCATGAAACATGTGCACTGATGAGAGGCAGAAATGGCACACTTGGAACTGATCTGTGTGATTTCATCAGCCACTTGTCCACACATTACAGCTTGTATCAATCAAGAGTTCTTCTTTCGGATTTGTTCTAGTAGGCTTGATTATGAAGAAAGGAAGGGGGAAGGAGGCAGGTAAAATTGGTCTAAGGACAAATGGAAATAAATTGTACAGGAGTAATTTCTGAGATGCCTCTATTGTAAAAAATGAAAAGTAAAGTCAGAAGAGCAGAGAAAGCACATCTGTGTGTGTGTGTGTGTGTGTGTGTGTGTGTGTGTGTGTATGTGTGTGTGTGTGTATGTGTGTGTGTGTGTGCAAAATATTCTCAGCTGTCTCAGGCTCTTCATTTTATAATATTACCTAAAGCCTGACTACTACATGGGAACATGCATACAAATGAGAATTTAAAACGTAACCAACACATTATTTTATTAAATGTTTTCATTTCAATAATGAACACACAATCACCAATTTAAAAGTCATCCATTTATGGGTAGCATGGGAAGAAATATGTGTGTAAGCTTGGAGATTTGAGTTCAAATCTTCAGAACACATATATAAGCAGGCATGGTACTGCACTTATGCAATCCCAGTGCTCCTGTAGCAAGATGGGAGACGGAAACAGAATAATCCTCAGAAGATTACTGGCCAGGTAGCCTGAAGTACTCATTGGTAAAACAAAAACGAGAGACTGCCTTGAAACAAGGCAGAACACAAGGACTACTACTCAAGATTGTCCTATGATCTCCACAACCACACAATGACATGTTCTTTTAAAAGAAAACACTCATCTCCTTCCATGTATTGTCTAACTGATAGAGATTGAGAAATATGGATTTATATCAGCTTATGTCCAATAAACACCCAATGGATTCATGAACTCCTATGGAATATTGCACAGAGTACACTGTCTACAATCTACATCATTGTCAGTCTGGTGACATGATACACATCACTAACCTCATACAAATTAATCAAAATGTCTTTGATAACCGAATGATTTGTGATTATTTTCAGGCTTGTCACCAAACAGTCAGTGACTGAAGATTATTAACAAGATTAAAATGTCGTGTTTGTGTGTTTGTTACTTTGGTAGTTTTGGCAGGTACTATCTTTAACACAGTTAATCCATTAGAAACCATGTTTTAAATTGTTTATGCTGTAAAATATTACAGTAGCAGAAAGTATAAATGAAAAATAACAAAACTAGAATAGATGACCAAACTCTATTTTAAAACTGTGTCTTATTACAAAGCAATAAACTAGAAAGTAACTCATCCTACAAGAGGGTTTGAGATTAAAATTCTGAATTGAACATTATTATTGCTTTCAGTTCAAAATGGTCAGTTTATATTGCACATTATGAGAAAGTTCCTACTATTTTTTTAATGTTTGAGCTACTCAACTCTCAAGCAAAGAGAAGGAAGCACAGACTCAGAGCAAAGGTTTGCAAAACACATTTCAAAAAAATTAATACATGTATTTAAAGGCTTCTTTCACTCCAATGAGAAGTGAAGAAGCAATTTAAATTTAATAAAGATCTTAACAGATACTTCATCAAAGAGTATCTACGGGTGGCAAACAAGTATAATAAAAATGCTCAGCTTCACATGTCATCAAGGAAATGAAAACTGAAACAACAATCATTATCGTTGTGTACCCATTAACCAGCCAGCACCAGTTGGTGAGTATGTATGGCAGAAGCCACTCTCTTTTATGTATAACAAAAATGAAAAATGTGTTGGCCACTTTGGAACACAGTTCATGGTTTCTTACAAAAAAGTGAAGACTATTCTTATAATATGACCAAAGTATTTTATCCTTGGTGTCAATCCAAAGGACTTGAAAGTGTGCTTTATAGTCTGCAATAAGTATTTATGTTGCCGTTTGTACTTCTCAAGACTTGGAAGTAACAGAGCTGTCGATAAGAAACTGCAGAACACCATTACAATGACATAGTATTCATTGGTAAGAGGATATGAGTGAACCACCACAAAAATACACATCAGAACATTAAATGCACATTGCTAAGTGAAAGAAGCCAGTCCAAAAGCTACCCTTTCAGGATGCCAATTACTATGGGAAAGTTAAAATTTTTAAACAGAATAAAGTTTATAAAAAAAATAATGAGTGTAAACTCCAATGGCTAAATTATTTGTTTGATCTGTTGTCTCATTATCAAAAAATATTTAATCTCAGTGGTAAGCAGTGTTTTAATGTCCTCAGTTTACCGTTTTTGAGTTTTCATAACAATTTATAATATTAGCTTTGCTTTTTCCTAAACTGTGAGCATGAAGACAATGACTTTTTCTTACATCTTTTATTTATTGTAATTAGCCTAGCATGTTAGAAAGAATCATTTTCTTTCTATCAAGAGAGAGAATATTTTTGTAAAGATACATGCACAGAGCTGTAAAGTAACAAAGACAGAGATCACTCTAGGGATCAACCTCTGCCCCAGTCCTGCTACTTTGGCATCCTCCTTTCTGCACTGGCTTCCTTTCTGATTCACACTCTCTGCTTTTCATGTAGAGGTCTTCATGAAACTTGTGGGCTTGGCTACAGCCACTTAGTAAATTCCTTCTGCCTGCTTCCTCCCTCTCTCTAGCTTCTCGATGCAAGATTTCTAAAGATAAAATCTTGTTGAACAGTACAAATAAACCACTGCATCTGACAAATTCTGTAATTCCCCCTGTCCACTATGGCAAAACTAGCCAGTGCTCTCCCACCAACTCTCCTACCAGCATCTCCCAGGCTGTAGACACAGACCTTGTTTCCTTCTCCACCTTGCCACCTATAGATCCTTTTCACTAAACAGGTCTGTGGATCAGACATCTAAATATATTCTAAATATTTCTAATCTTATCCCTCTGAAGTCCTAAAACTATAGCTAAGCTATCACTACCCCTTCCCTAAATAATTATCAGAAGCCATTTAACTGATATGAATATCCCACTGAAAAATATATATTTCACACAACAGCTAACTTAAGCCACTAATATTCATTTCGTCTGGAATAAAACTGAAGCACCTCTAATGTTTACAAACCTTGTGCTGCTGGCCATGAGGCCCCAATCAATGCACGGCTTTCACTGCTCTAATCCAGTATCTTCATGCCCTACATTTTCCTTTCAGTTCCTTTTTCATTCCATCCCTTCCCATCCTCTCCCTCCTGTTCTGTCTCCATGAACTTTTCTGACATGCTTCATCCTTCCTGTCATTCAGCGCTCAAGTCTTTGACTCCCTCTTCTGTTTCTCTCTGTCTTTCCTACTCCCATTTCCCTCCATTTCACTATGTAATTTTATTGCATCTATCGAAAGGGCAATAATCCAGGTCTTTTGTTTCTTTGTTCATTGTCCCTTTCCAGCTCCCTTCACTGCAATGAGACACATACTAAGGTTCCAGTCTGTTCCTTTCAACACTGGAGCTTCAGCACCAAGAACAGCTCCCAGCATAGCGTACTAAAGCACCCGGTAAATGAATGGATGAGGCTCTTTTTGTGCCAGAAGTTAGCTATAAGCCATCTATGGACTAATGCCCAGTCTCACATCTAATTAGAAATAATGGATGGAGTTCCTAAGATGCTAATGTGGGACCAAGCATGAGCTGGATCTGCAGAATAGGGCAAGTCTCTCCCCTTCGGATTCCACACTTGGCGAGTGTTTCCTGACCAAGTGAGTGAATGGATGTGGGCTCACAGGTCAGTATGCCTCCAAGGAGGCCTGCCAATGTACAGTAAGACTGTGAAAGAAGAGCTGAGTGTGCAATCTTCACCACTGATGGTATCTCTCTTCCAGAAAGCATTATAGAAAGAGGCAGAGACACACTGTTTATGTGGCTAGAGGCATTTGGTTGAAATTGAAATGATTTTTAAAACTACAAAGGCACAGTCATCTGTGCTGATCCGAGTTGAGAAGGCATCCCACCACATTCTCATTTCATCCAGCACAGCGTAAGACACTTACATTCATTTTTGTCTGTGGCACTCTTTGTTCCAACTTGGAATATTGATGCTTTGCATTTTTATCTGCATAATGCAAACATTAAACTTTATCATTCTTTACAGAACAATTGCTTGAGTGGTCTGAATTCTCTCTCTAAAGACAATGGTAATCAGAATAATAATTTTAGATTTGGAACTGTTAGGGTTCTTGTCAGTCTAAGACTGTTTTACAGCAACAAAAAATCATATTTAATAGCATTTTATCTTTGGCATTCACTCTTCCTGGACAACTGCTGTGAGGACTTACAAAACGATCAAAGAAACCAATCTCTTCTCATTTTGGCAAGCAATATACCAAATCTAGTTATAAATAATACTAAATTCTTGAAATGCACCCCAAAGACAGATTCTTTCATAACACATATTTAGCTGTGAGAGAACAGAGATATAGACATTCCTAAACTCATTTCAATGCCAAGACTTAAAGCATGCTATTAAGATGAACACCACAAAGTAAATTAATTTGATCTATAAATTCACAAAATGTTGCCTTAATTGTGTAAATATAATTTGTTAATTTGGGCAATTTGTTATAGACTCCCTTGTCATTACAGAAGATTAACAGGGCCTTATACTAATCATCTGCAGTGTGGCTTTCTATGATGGTCATATTGAGTAGTGATTGCAGTAACATTAATGTAAATCCCTACTTAATGCTAGTCTTACTGTAAGTCCTAGATTGGCAGTGTAACTTCTCTGTGTCTCAGTTTCATTAATGTCCATCTGTTCTTTAAACAAATGATACCCATAAAAAAGGAGTCCATTCCTCATTCATCTTCAAGGCCTACATTTCCAAGTGCAGTTCTGGCACTATATTGAAAGGTTGTTTTAATTAGCGAATCTCACAGGAGTTCATTGGAGAATAAATGATAAGGTGATATGACTATTAAGAAGACATTGACACTGAGGTGAGGGAAAGGCTCTGTGGGTAAAATACCTTCAATGGAAGCATAAGTTCCTGAGTACAGATTCCAAGAACACACATAAAGTCAGATAAAGCAGGTCATGTCTGTTATCCCTGCACTTCTACAACATGATGGGAGGCAGACAGGGAAATTCTCAGAAACTCAAAGGCCAGCTATATGAAGTACACAGCACTGAAGAAAAGACACTGAATCAAGGTAGAAGGCAAGAAAAAATGCCTAAGGTCCTCTGACCTTCACACATATACTTTTGCATGTGTATATCCACATGAAAATATGCAATCATGCACATATACTCATATCACACACACAAACACACACACACACACACACACACACACACATACATACATTTTTTTTAAAAAAAGAAACCTGATCATACTGTTTTTCAAAAAAAATAATTTGCTATGAATACAAATGCCTAATAATAAGATAACAGTGTGTTCATCTATGCTAACAAATAAATGTACTTACAGGTTTGGGTTTTTTTTTATTGAGAACAATGTAAGCAAACAGGTAGTTTTTTATTTTTCTATTAGGCATACAGGCACTATGATTTAATGAAGAATTGAGCAAAGATTATAAAAATGTTGTAGTAATTTGACATTAGAAGTGAAAATACAGAAAAATTTGTAGGTAGCCTTATTTGTAATAGTGGAAAATGGAAACAACCAAAATATGCATTGGTAAGCAACGGGCTCCATTAATTATGGTATAGCTATGCAAAAACAAATGATGGTTTAGTTGTGAGTCAATGTAGATGGTAGGTGTAGATATGAAAAAACACTTGTAAATAAGCAAACATTAGTTTGAAATATCATAATCATAACAGAATTGTTTTGCATAAATTGAGTGCACAAAAAGGAAGTGTAGAAATACTGTGGTGATTTCCTCTGAGAAGTGCTATGGAGGCTACAATGCTCTACTTCATCTATTTCAAGTCTGTGTTCAAGGATTTTTAGGTTTTAGTAGTTCATGGTGAAGAAAGAGTGTTCAAAGATGTCCCGTTTCTCCTTTATTTACACAAAGTAAGCTTCTTTCATTTTTTTCAGCGTCTTCCACTGAAGTGGTATAGCTGTTCCAATTGATGAACCTGCATTCATATGTCCTTATCACATGGTGTCCATAGCTTATAAACTAGGGTTTACTCTTTATTTTTGACAGTTGGTCTGCTTGGACAAATGCATATCAAATATGTGTACATCATATGGCACAACATAACATATTTTCAACTGTCTTAAAAATCCCTTCTTGGGACCGAGGTGATGGCTCAGTTGGTAAAGTACAAAATTCACAAGCATGAGGAACCCACATTAAAAATGCTGGACATTGTGGTGCAGGCTTTTAATCCTGGCATTGGGGGAAGTAGGGACAGGTACCTTAGGGTCTATCAGGGCATTATGATGCACGCTTGTAATCCTAGTGTTGAGGCAAGGAGAAACAAGCACCCTGGTTTCTACTGACCAGTCAGCCTAGCTAATAGGTGAGCTCTAGGTCAAAGAGAGATCATGACCAAAAATAATGAGGGAACACCTGAGTAAGGATACCTGAGGTCATCCTCCAGTTTCTATACGTGTGTGTGTGTGTGTGTGTGTGTGTGTGTGTGTGTGTGTGTGTGTTCTGCTTATTCAATTCTACCACCCATTTCACATTCCTGGAAGCCACTGATTATTTTACCATGTCTTACTGTTGTGCAATAGGAACTAGAAAACATGTTATTGTTTCTAATCAGAAGAATGTAATTATTTTGGAGGATGAAATAGAAGATGATGAGAGAGACACAGTAGGAAATGAAATCCCTTCTACATTTACTAAAATGAAATACACATGTAGAGATTTTGGTGTACCATTAATAGCTAAGCTTCAAAGATCAAAAGCTTATCAAACATAGCTTAGAGGAGGCCTCAAGCATGGACTAGGAAATGTGCTCTCATATTTCAGTGCCAAGGTAAAGGTTCTCTGCAATCAAGGGTGCTCATGTTCCTGGATTTGAGTTGGGAGTTCTGTCAACTTGTGGTTGTTTCTCTCCACTATCCATGCCTTTGCCAGAGAAAAGAGAATATACAATATATCTTTCAAAGTACTTGATTTTAGAAAAATTTCATTTATATAACTTCTGAAGACCTGGCCTCTCATTGACATCCCCCACTTTGGTATAGAATCTTTCAGAATGAAACATAGCAGAGCTCCACCGTCCATACCAACAAAAGCTCACTCATTTCCAACCAGCCACAAAAGGGAAAGGGGAATCAGTTCACCCCATACTCCATACTAGAGTTATTTTTCCTCATAATTTGTTTGACCCATAAAATCAATTAGAAAATAAATGCCAGTAATTCTTAGTCCTATGGAACACAGGGGCTCTGAGCCACTCCTCAGTCCTCCTGGAATGCACTACCTGTTTGGAGAGGACAGCAGACTATAAACTAGGAAGCCATGAAGGAAGCATTCGGGGGATTTGTCAGCTGATGGCATCTCTTAGTAATGTACTGGTGATCAATAATATGGTCTTTGAATGCTAAACACATCTGTTCAAAGCTTGCTCCTGTGCTTATTAATTACGTGACTTGTTAAGATGTTCATCCCCATGAGCATCAGTTTCATACACTGCAAATAGAGTTCAGTGTATGTTACCTCATGGTGACATCATTGGCACAAAAGACTGTGATATGTGTAATCACTTTGTACAGCTCATGGAAGGCAGTAAAATGATTCATATGTCTTTTATTTGATGATAATGGTGATGAAGATGACTCATTATTATTCCACATCATCAGAAAAGAATTAGATACAATGCTAAAAAACTTTACTGTGACACCAAGCATTTACTGGTTATGTGGTTTCAAATAAAGTTTGTCTCTGAATACTAGTCCATGAAAAGGAAGTAAAAATAAATGCTTTCAATCTTATGGTCCTCCTGTGACATCAAGGAGCAATGATCATATTAATTACTAATAATTATGAGTACATATACACACCTGCATAAAATAAAAGGATTCACATATCTCCTACCTTTGACTTTACCCTCAAGTTGAGTTGAGTTAGTAGGTAAAAGGCAACTTTGCTAAGGTACATGTTCAAAAGCTGATGGTGGGAGTGAGAAGTTAATAGTTGTACTTTGCCTATTACTACAACATTTAAATTACTATTTGATTTCCCATCAATTTTTAGGTTCCATTTCATTCTAACAGTCATAGGTGATATATGCTATAATAGATGACTTTGGAATGATAAAAGGCAGTAATGTCCACTTGCTTATTCATGCTATTCTTCTATATCTGTTTGTACATGTTAAATATATTAAGTTAGATGTTTGTATAAAATCTGTATTTAAGTCCATCAATATTAAGGGAAACAACAAGGCTTTGGCTAGCAGAAGCTGTACCTCCTCCTCTTTAGGTGAACAATTCTCAATTCCTGTGTGTTCAGAGACACTCACATGTTTTGTCATGCTAAAATGCTAGTTTGGATGCTACAATGATGCTGCTGAGGTGAGTCTGCAGTAGAATGGTGGTGTTTCCATTTTAACAGACATTCTATGGACCATAATACAGTTTTGAAGTCCCTGAGACTCAAACTGAGAAAAGTCCAGGACCTCTGAGTTCCTAAATGTGTTCTAAAAAAGGTACCTGGAATATGAATGTTAGTTCCCCACTGTTTGAGATTTCTCAGTCCTGACGCTTTTACATTTCAGTTCTGCCAGCTGTTCATATAGCAAGCAATTATCTTGAAATCATGTCTCCTCTACATTTGACATAGCAGCCTCTGAAAAACAGAGTTCATTCTCTCAAAGATGGAGTGGGGTCATAGATAAAGGGAACACAAGTTCTATGCTCAACTGACATTAGCTTTACCTCATGGTGTGAGTTTTAGAAGGACATAAAATTCGAATATCATTTCCCTCTGCAAATGATAAGGTAAAAGAGATTCAGATATAACACCATGGAGCAGGTGTTTATATTTTCAAGAGACAACATACAGCATACAGATATGTGTATGATGGTGCCGTCCTCTGATATTTATTGAACTTTGTTGTAGCTAACTTTCTTTGTGCTTTATAAGCATCTCAAAGGCCCATGTCCTCTCCTATTCTAGAAAGAATAAAATTGTAAAGGAAAATAGACCTTATTTTTAAAACTTGAATGAAGGTATTCTGATTAGTCTTATGTCAACCTGACAAAAACTACAGTTATTTGGAAAGAGGAAACTTTAGCTGAGAAAATGTTTGCCCTACAGATTGGCCTCTGTACAAGCCCAAGGTGTATTTTCTTGATTGACAAATGATGTGGGAGGGACTAAAATGTGAATGGTACAAGCCTTGAGGTCCACTGTCCTGGGTACCTTAAGAGAGCAAACTAAACAAGCCAGAAGGAACAAGCCAGTAAGCAGCACTCTTCCATGGCTGCTACTTGTGTTTCTGCCTCCGGATTCTTTCGGTAAGTTCCTGTCCTGACTTCCTTCTATGATGGAGTGTGATCTAAGAGTTGTAAGCTGAGATAAAAACACTTTTCTTCTCCAGATGTTTTTGGTTCTATCATAGAAATAGAAACACTAAGACAAATCTGTGCTGTGTTCTTCCAAGGTGTAGACTGTCACCCAAGCCATTGGGTTCTAGCCACTGCACTCCCACACAGTGAGACAGAGAAGTCCATAAATAACTTGCTCACCACATACTGATTTAATCTCTGCCGCTTGTCATCTCCCCAAGGAAGGGCAACATAAACAGCTGCCTTGATTGCCTAGCTTACAGTCATTGCCAGCACATGCTCTGATCTTAATATTTAAAAGTCCATTCAGACTTTGCCTCCATAGGGTAAGAACAGAGTAAATCTTTCCAGGTAGAAAGAAAAAACTAAGAGTAGTCTCATGTCATGTGTACACTGCCTTCTTCTCTTTCTGATGGAAGCTAGTGTGTTAATTAGAGTTTTAACCATTTCATGAATTAGGGAACTAATTCAACCTTTAGAAAAAAATCTCAGTCAGATGCATCAAACTCCTGTCGATAATGAAATAGAGGTATATATAGATACTTTGCCTGTCTTCACCTGATTTTTTGTATACCCTATGGGTATCTTAGAGTGTGTTCCACCTAATTTGCTTGCAATGATATCAACCACTGGAAGACCCTGGTGGAAACCTGGAGGTCAGGAGCAATGCAAAACCTAGGAGCTTCCCTTGTTTCTCAACACTTCAGGAGCATCCCTAAAGATGGTTTCATTCCCCCCTGTATCTTCCCTTTCTTGGAGTCTCCTGTTGCTGTAGAAACAAATTCTACCAGACAGATTCCTATCCTGTATACTAACTACTACAACTACTGCTGCCTCTTTATATGAATCTTGGGAGAGGTCATTCATAATTTTTAATGCCAGATATTAGATAGTCTAGGTTTTATACTTCAAGAGCCAAACTTGAGGATAGCTGATGGGTGTTCAGAGGATGTCTGAGTTTTTTTCCTCTGCTGTGTTAAAATAGCATGACAAATGTAGTCTAAGATGAAAGGTAGCTTTGGGTCACAGTTCAAGGCTACTGTCCATTGTACCCCAGAAGTCAAAGTAACAGGAACTTAAAGTACCTGGTCACATTGCTTCTACAACCAAGAAGCATCGAGTGATGGATTCTAATGATTGACTAATGATTCCTCCATTTATACAATGCAGAATCCCAGCCAAGGAAGGGTGACACCTACAATGTGTGGATCTCTGCACCTCAATTAGCCTGATTAAGGTAATCTCTGACAATCATCCTCAGAGTCTAACTTTACTCCATATAATCCCTCCTTGTGTGCCCCAAGGCTTGTCTCTTAGGTGATTTCTGTGTCTGTCAAGTTAACAACGAACACAGACAGCATTATAAGAAAATGATCATTTTAAAATACAAGCCATTCTTAGATAGTACATAATATTAAAAGAAGTGTGTAGGGGGGTTAGCCTTAGAGGTGGCAATGGCTTCTTTAGCTGCTAGTTTCTGGATGGTTAAAGATCCCTGTTTTGATTGTTATCATTTGAATATGCAATGTTCAATTCAGGTACATATACTGACAGGTGCCTATCAGGTGGTGGACTTAAAGAAGTGCTAGAAACTTAAAGAGGTGGGTCCAGCTGGAGACAGAGTCACTGAGCGTGCACCTTTGCTTCTCCAGTTCCTTGTGATTTCTCTGCTTCCTGTCTACCACAAGGTGAAGAGCATTATCTCTCACAGAGTCCTGCTAGACCACCTTCAGCTTCACCTTGGGACCAAAGGAATGGGGCCAGCTGGCCAAAGACTGAAACTATAAACACAATTGAATGATCCCTCCTGTAAGTTGGTCTCTGACATATTTTAGTTCTGCACATCTGTGGAGCATACTGATCAAATAATTTCTCCAAGTTAATTACCTATATTGACCTTCTCAAAACAAAGCTTACTTAAAGTGAGCTTTCTTTTCCACAATGAACTCTTGACTGGTAAAGCTCAAAACCATAACCCATAGGATGTATGTTTTTCTACTTCGTAAATTTCTAAGTGCTTTTAGCTCTTCAGAAACACATTCACAGATATGTTTTGATGGGACTGCATGTCTTTATCATTCACTACAAGTCAGTTGGCTACCTGCAAGTGCTTTCAAGCTGCTAGCTGAAGCTAGTTGTTAGCTATTGCTGTTAGCTATTGCTGAAGATTTAGTGACCCCAAGAGGATCCCACAAACTGATACCAGGAAAAAAACACTTGAAATACTGAATAATTTCTCCCATGTAGACCAATACAACACAATGCTACTAGCAAGAGTAATGAAAAAAGTCTATAAACAATCTACTTTGTAGACTCACATTACCATCAAGGGAGGTATGGAAGACAATGCAGAGACAAGCTCTAGCCAGCATCTACCCTGCACTGCCTCCTCTCTGATCACCACAAACTTTTTCCTCCCTGTTCTTGACTCTATTTCAGTTCTGTCATCTATTGCACAGACCAATCCACTCATTACTCAGATCCTTGACCCCACTTCAATCAGTATAAAAATCTAAAAATTTTAACGAGTCTCTGTCTCTGTCTTTTTCTCTTACCATTTACCTCCCAATCAAGTAAACACTGTCTTCTTGCTTGTTATCAGTTCTCTTCCACTTTAGAACTCTCCACTCCTGCTCATCACTTCCCATGCACTACATGCTCTATCTCTCCTTGAAGAGCTCCCTCATAACTTTTGAGTCTGAACTCATATATAATCACATCCACAATCACGTCTAACTAGTTTCCTCTCTTGACTTTATGTAGGTCTAGAGTTTGTTCCTTCTCTCCTCTGTGTTTCATTCAGTCTTCCTCAAGAAACAGCATACATCATCCCACTGTCTAACACACTCTTTCTTCTCTCATTTGGGATGCCTTAAATGTCTCTATTATATGTCCTTCTCTACCACTTTATTGAAGTACATGTCACATGGGCCACTCACTGATATGTAGTCATTGGCGGCTCACTGATGGGCCACACCAGCACTTATTTATATTTGTGTATAATTCTCATTTTCTTTATAAAAGTATTTTTATAAAAGTGTATGTGTGCATCTGTATATGCAGATGTTATATTTCTATATTTATATTCTTCCATCTTACACTAGTTGTAAATTTCACAAGAGCAGAGGCTATGCCTACTTTACTAAACAAGTACATATATAAGTAAGGGACTGTATAATGTCTCAATAAATACATATTGATAGAATGAATGCATAATACAGGATGGGGCATTTTTGATTCTAGGCTAAGGACTGAAAAGTCTTACTAAGATATTGAAGGCTGTTGGATGCTCACCCAGATCTCCTTAATCAAATGGTTTCTACCATAATAATACAACATGATGTCTTTGTAATGCTAGCATTCAGCCTCTGACTGGTGGCTTTCCTGAGCTGGAATTAGTAGAAGACCTGCAGGCCTAGCTTTGGTGACTGAGAGAGTGACCAATAGAAGTGCTTAGATCATCAATGATGCACCATTACCTGTGTGATTCAAGCCCTGTTGAAATGCGTTCTCCACAGTTTTTCATAATCTCAGGTACCTGAGTCATCCATGGTGGTAACTTGTCTATCCCTTGTCTCATAGTCTCCTCTTCTTAGGAGTTTTCAGTGACTTTCTGCCAAGAAAACTATGTGCATTTAAATATTTGTCTCACTATGTGTTGGGGAAATCCAAATTAAGATAGCCCAGGTTTGCCACCTTGGTCTTTAGGCCTTGACTTCATCTTTTAAACTTCTAATCTCAACTCTCTGGGCCTGGCAACACCAACTTTTGTCATAAACAATTTCAGTATAAGGTGCAATGTTAAAATAAGATGCAACAGACTTGACATTTCTGAAACTTTATCCAAATAGAGTGAAAATATTTGGTAATGAGAAATCATAAAAAGTGACTAGTGTACACACACAATTTCATGAACACAAGATGGAAAATATTGCATCCCTTTCTATTTGTATTTCCCCCATTGGTTCAATAGTAGGAAGAGAAAAAGTTTATCTCCATTGCCTCTAGGTATGAATCATAGAAAAATATCCTTCTACCTCAGTTCTGTTAGAACTGGTAACCCTGTGGAAAGGCACAGATTCCACAGCTCTCCTGTTTGGGCATCCTTACTCAAATGTTATGAAGAGAGATGGGGAACCAGAAAGCAAGGGTAGACTCATTTAAGGGGAAGAGATCCTTGTCAGACAGTGCTAACAGAGCACCCTTCACTTGCCTTTTTATTAATGTAATATTCTATCCTTGAATTCTCAGTTTTCAAAATCTTACAGCTCAGTCTGAATCTTCCTCTCCTGTCCTTAGTGATGCTGAATTATTTCCTCAATAGCATGTTAATGTGACAGTTTTCTCCATTCTGCCAGGCTGAGAGGGTTTCAGAAGAAAAACAAAGGTCCTATAATAAGCCCTTCTAAGAACACTGGAACAGTAAAAACAAGGTAATCAATGTGTGATGGTTAAATCTGAATATCTTCTAATGTTTGCATATATGAAGAGAGAAGGTGGAGGAAGCTTTCATTCTGGGAAAGTTATAGTCTCAGATTATTGTTGCTCCAGTTATCTCTTCTGTTTTGTAGCTAATTCCCAGTTACCCCAACTTGATGATGAATGAGAGAATAATACACCAGAAGAAAACTTACTGTGTGTCAGATCTCATTTAAAAATTCTGCAGGTATGTCTTATTCAACAATGTAGCAATACTGTGAAATAGATACCACTGTCTGTTCAACATAAAAGTTGCACAGGGTCTTCTTTCATCATGATGAGGATTAAAAAAAATTGCAGAGTTCACTCATGGTGGTTGGAACATAACCAAGACCCTGTGCAACTGTGAGCCCAAAGACATCTTCCTCTCTTTAACTTGACAGTATTTGTCACACTGACATGAAAGTAACAAACACATAAATGCTGAGAAGAAGATTTGGTGCAACTTATTTTTGGAGGAGTTACTTCTAAAGACAGAAAAAGAGCAATGAGCTAGTGGGACAGGCCAAGAAAGAAGGCAATCAAAGCTTTACTGATGATTACGATTTCACTAAAGGTAGAGCTATCCTGCTAGGCGTTTCATAGAAAATCCATAGAACAGAACATGCTTTATTGTTGTTCAGCATGTGTGTTACCACTCACAGCTGTCACCGAATGAGGGCTGCTGCAGGAAGTGTTTACTTCCTAGTGTTTCTTTCCTGCCATGCCTGGCATACCAGGCAAATTCCAATACCTAGAGAAAAATTCCTTAAGGGAGGGATTGCACTCACTTCAAAGTACAATTAGACAGGTAAAAGGGGCAGGTTAAATATGTGGCAAACAGCAGTTTCTACTCCAATTGAGTTTCTACAATTGAAGAGAAAACATACACAGACAACCTTGTATTTGTTCAGAGAACATCTCACACATCTTTAAATACCATTGCAGAAAATGTTTTTTTAATGGCTGTTAGCATTTTACCTTATGGATGTTCTAAATTTATAAACTATTCTATTTCTAATTTGTTTATCTCCCAACCCGCCCCCCACATCACCTGAAATGTGTAACTCCATATGCTAGCTCAAAATGTGTACATTCTTCTAGTGGGTGCTCTTGACATATATTAAGTACTAAAGTGAGCAGCATTACACATCAGTATATTAAGGACATACTAAGAATATGAGATCCAAAACCCTACTCATTGCTTCCACTGTCAAGCGTGTTCCACTCCACAGTAACATACTACAGGGATGAGAAAACAGTTAAGTATCACTTGTTTGCTTTGAACACAGGCCAAAATGGAGGTGGGGGGGGTGTTTTAGTTATCTAATCAAATTACATATTGTGAAAAGAAATCCTCTCTGTTAGAGGCATAATAAAAAATGTGCACATATGGTGGTGTAGAGTAAGTACACACGTTTTTTTTTTGATACATTCACTAGAAGCAGCATTTGAGTCTTTTGAAAGTTGCCTACAATTTTCTAATTGACATTATGGTATTAACTGAAGTCCATGTCTGACAATCAGTTAAGTAGGTCCTCTGATCAGACATTCATAAAATACCTTTTTCTTAGCCCAATGACTTGGGGTTTGAGTTTACATCTTCCTGTGTGTCAGGAGCTATAATAGATCAAGCTAATAAATAGCAGGTGATCCTCCTGAGATGGTCTGCTTCAAATTATTATATAACCTGAGACAGATTCGCTCTTACTAGGCAAGGCTATAAGAGAATTCATTTTAGGAAAGATTCCTGCTATTTATATGCATTTCCTGATATTATTAAACATATATAACAATTACTAAGTAATTTTTATTACATTTTTTGAGTAGATCACCTTTTTTGAGAAGATCACCTTTTTTGAGTAGATCATTGCAGATCTATAAAGATGTACTGTCTTATAGTGGTGCTATATAGACAAATAGATGACTTCTTAAGTCTTAGTGATGATCCTGTAAGAATTCCTAAAATTATATCAGTGATCAGTAAACTCTTTTACAGTGGGACTTCTATTAGATTATTTTCTGATAATCAAAACTGTAATGTGAACTCTGTCAGTCTCCTATGTGTCACCAGTTAATTGCTCTCTCATAGTAACCAGACTCCAAGCACACTCCAAGCACACTCCAAGAGGTTGTAAAACAATTAACCAAAGGTCATAAAAAAGGAACTAATGATTTGTTATAGGTGCTAGGACAGAAGATAAAATATTGACTAGGGTTTATCTATACAAAACTTCATAAGTAACTTAGTTATGGTTTTCAACCTTCAGTGAACCTGTGAAGCTATGACAGATAATTTAGCCAGACAATTACTCCTAATGGATATGCATATAAACATTCTATTTCAATTTATGATTTGATTTTATGTGTGAACTTGTGATGAACTTTTAAACATATGATCATGTATTCTGAAAGATGTATAGAAGTGGGTAAGTATCTCAGACTCCTCCCTTCCTTGCTTCAATAATTTAACTGCTTTGCATATAAACTTCTGAATAAGGTAGTGTTTGATAGAAAATTCTGGGTTTAAAAAACAATGGTTGAACATTTTTGTTTCAAATCCTTAGTAAAAGTATTTCAAGTAAAGGAACTGCTATCCTCAAAAGAGAAAGGGGCCCCACCATCTTCACTTAGTTTCTCCCCAGGCCCTTCAGTGGGACAACTGCATGATTCTGCTGTCTTGGGAAAGAAATGGAGAAGCCCAAGCTGAAAACTGTGTGCTTCACTAGTCTTCCCATATCTCACAGGCATAAATGAAATGAATTCCATCCTCTCCATCCCACCTGAGCTCAGTTGCTAATTTTTTAATTTGATGACTCTCTTAACTGCATCTCTCTAGCTTGAGGGCAAGACTAGCAATCTATGTGCCTAATGTAGTGTTTATCAAACCATTGTGAGACCCTAAATGGTTGACCTTCAGGTTACCCACTCTTACTAGCTCTTGGTCAGAGATCATTATTGAAGCAAGGCAAACATTATGAGCCCAGGAACAATGTTGAGTATCTCAATCCCACTACCTGGCCATTGACAGTTCTTAGCTACAACTCTAGATCCTCGATTATGAACATAGATCATTGAACAGGTATTACTTTGGTCTTTGTCTTCCAGAAGCCAAGGGTTTCATACAGAACTTCCAGAAAAGTTAGCATCTTCTACTCTTCTTTAGCAGCACAGCACAAATATTAATTGTGAACTCCCAGGGAGAAAAGCTTAACAGTTCCGAGCTTTATACTCTCTTGTAAGTATTTGAGCCCGTGCAGGGGACATTTGAAAATGGCTGCCAGTTCTACTCTTTTAAGCCTTAAAAATGTTGGTTAAAATCATCACTTCTTATCCTTCCCTGAGTGTGAATATAAGCACTTTTACTTTAGATTAGGAAATGTTTATGGGGCAAATATATTTAAAAATGTATACATTTCACAATTTTTGAATCCTCTGATACTTAGTAGGGAGAAAAGAATTTAAATGGGGAATACATTTGGAAAAAAATGAGCCTCTTGTTGATTCAAAAAGTACATTAGAAAGATGAAGAAGCACTAAAAAGGATTTCTAGAGTGTATTTCATCGTATTCCCATATTCCTTCTTCCACCTTCTTTCTTTTTCCTCCCCACTTTCTATTCCTCCCTTTCTTTCCTTCATTTTCCTTCACTTTAGTGACAGTCTTCTAGGAGTTTGTGAAAATGTTTCTGGAAAATACTGTGCTTGCTTGCTTACAAAAAGCTGGAAAGGTTGATTTTGACTTTCTTTGTAATTACAGTGCCAATGTCAGGCCCATAGAAGATAATGTCAAAGTGAAATGAGCAAGAGAGTGTGTTGATAGCACACCAAAGCACTGCTAAAAGTTACTTAACACATCCCCTTCTGTGATGGCTATTTCTGGTTGTCGACATGTGACTACATCTGGAATGAACTACAATACAGAAATGGAGGGCACACCTGTGTTTCAGATCTTGAGTCTGGAAGACGCAGGCTTCTCATCTGGATCTTGACACGGGATGACATATGGGATGACCTATATCTTGAGGCACAGTGGCCATGCTGGTGTGCACTACTGGTAAGGTAGTACATACCTTTAATCCCAGGAGACTGGGAGAAGTAGATCTGAGTTCAGGACCAACTTGAGACAGAGCCAGTTCCATATTCAGGTGTGGTGATACATAACTTTAATCTGGGCCATACCTTCTGCTGGAGGCCTACATAACGATGATGGAAGAAGGAAGACTCTCTCTTCTTCACCTTCTAGCACATAGTTGCCAGCACATCTGTTGGAGCCTACTTCTCTAGGATTCCAGCTTATACAGAAGCAAGATGAAACAACTAGCCTTGTGGGACTGAGCAACTACTAGATTCTTGGACTGCCCATTCACAGTTGCCCATTTTTAGGTTAGTTGGACTAAAGACTGTAAGTCATTGCAATAAATTCCCTTAATATATAGAGACATTTCATAAATTCTATGACTCTAGAGAACCCTGACTAAAACACCCTCAGAGTAATTGAAATCAATTACTTGGGGGTTTTACAGGAATAAACCATTTTAAAATCAAATGAATTTAGTCTATATTGGGTATCTGGATCAGAACCACAAGCTGTAGCCAGGCAGTAGTGGCACACACCTTTAATCCCAGCACTTGGGAGGCAAAGGTAGGCAGATTTCTGAGTTTGCGGCCAGCCTAGTCTACAGAGTGAGTTCCAGGACAGCCAGAGCTACACAGAGAAACCCTGTCCCCTGTCTTGAAAAAACAGAGAGAGAGAGAGAGAGAGAGAGAGAGAGAGAGAGAGAGAGAGAGA
>JADRCD010228450.1:50127-63263 GCA_019843815.1 Montemys delectorum
CTCTCTCTCTCTCTCTCTCTCTCTCTCTCTCTCTCTCTCTCTCTCTCCCCCTCTGTGTGTGTGTGTGTGTGTGTGTGTGTGTGTGTGTGTGTGTAACAACAAAGTAAAAAGAAAAAGAAACTGTGAATTTGAAAGTGAGTGGGGAAGGGGGTGTGGAAAGGTTTGAAGGGGGAGAAGAGGAGAAAAAAGGAGAAGGAGAAGTTATATAATTATATTATCATCTCAAAATATATTATTTTTAAAAAGATGAATTTCTGTTAGAAAGTGATACATTGTATACAACCTTTTGTAAAAGAAAAAAGAAAGCATAACACAAATGTACAGCATTTATAGAAGAAGATATTCAAACAAATAGATATATATTCATCAGCACAGGGAAGCTCTAGAGAGAAAGTGTGTGAGGGCCCTTAGCCATTACTACTGAGAATGAAATTAGAAATAGAACTTTTGTTTTAATTGTTTTGTATTATGCTTTTTTGAATAACCACATATGCCTGTTCTCCTTTTCTTAGAATTATACATTTAGCTGGTCTCTAAGCAATTACACAGAACAAATTTAGATTTGTTATTAGACAGCATAGCCCTTGAGAGAGAGATCAAGGTAGTTACTGTAAGACCCTGGTTAGTTCTTATATGGGTGTTGTAAACAAGAAAGATGGATTTCCCATTATCAGGCTACCAATATCTGGCCTTGGGATCCCTGCCTCTTTTTTTGCCTTCCTGCCTTAATGCCACCTGAGATTTGACATACTGGAGGGCTCTTCAATTACAACCACTCTGTCTAAGGTTATAGTATCCCAATGTTTCAGCTGAATAAGCTTTGTTTATGAAGCTCTACTCTTGGGTATTTTGCTACAGCAACAGAAAACAGAGTAATGCACCTCTATGTGTACCTTAGTGCAGTAAAGAAAATAATTCATAATAGAAATGTTAATTGCACATTTCTATTTGACAGGGAAACGAGCAAAATGAACTCCTGGCACAGATTCATTATTCTGCAATTCAGTGGTACTCATTTGAATATGTGAGCAAAAATTATTCTTTGCCAGAAGCGAGCCATGAAGGCGAGTCATGACCATCAGTCCTTCTTGTTTTTATAGCAGATCCAGAATGCAATGGCCAGTATTTTTTTGGATGGAAAATAAAATTCCTGTTAGGATCCAGTTCTGTTTTAATTCAGAGTCGTTAGCATGCCTTCTTAATTTTAAATTTTTCATCACATAGAGTTGTGCTTATACCTGCAAAACAACCTAGAATACTGTGTGGTTGTTTTAGACAAAATATTGATCCATGATCAATTGGACGTATTCAATTAGTGTCTTTTCACCAGACAGAAGAGTCATTAAGCAACCATTGCTCTCATCTCCCTTCTTCTTCCTTTCTTGAAAAAAAAAAAAAAAACCCAACCTACTCCTAATTTAATGAAAGTAAATGGTGCCATTAATAGAATAGCAGCAGTCCATTTAAGGGGGAAAGATTTTTTTTTTTGAGACAGGGTTTTTCTTTGTGCCCTGGCTGTCCTGGAACTCACTCTGTAGACCAGGCTGGCCGCGAACTCAGAAATCTGCCTGCCTCTGCCTCCCAAGTGCTGAGATTAAAGGTGTGCTCTACGACCGCCCAGTGGGAAAAGATATTTTATCCTCCCTACTAAATGAGATCAAAGCTTGGCCATGACAGTCACACATGTGTACACAGACATCAGAGCTAAGCTCATCACCTAACGGAGGGAATCCGAGAAGTGCCCCACAACCGTTTCTATTCAGAATGCTTTAGAACATGCAAATAATTATGCATTCAGATTTGATTGCCTTTCTGTGTCCTACTCTTTTGATCAACTTTTCTTTTACAGTCAGCCTTGAACACATGCATACACTTATTCTGATCTCATAATCTGCAAACCAGTGTCCAGATCTTAAATATAGTCCTTGTCTAGTAGCTAACCCTTTAACAATAAGAAACTTGCTGTGATATATAATTTTTATTCTTGGTGGAAAAGAAATAAACCTAAGTAGAGAGTCAAAAAATTGCTAGCAAGCTAAGCATAGTGGAACACATGCAACACCAGTACTGAGGAGGCAGAGGCAGACAGATCTGTGAGTTTGAGACCAGCCTGATCTACATCGAGACAGTGTCCAGAACAGACAGGGTTACATTGTGAGACATTGTCTCAGAAAAAAAGGCACATTTTCCTACTGAAAAACTTTCAGTACATAACACCAGACATTCTATCAGAGCAGATAAAGAGTATCCTAAAGTCATGTTATCGTGTGTAATTACACAGTGAGCTTAGCAGCTGCTTCTTTAAAGCCAGCAATGCCCTAAAAACTTCACCTGTCACCGTTACCTCCTTTGTCTGTAAAAGAGCAACCATCCTTATCCTTATTGCAGAGCCAGCAAAGCGATGCTGTAGAGAAGTCAAGTGACTTCATCCATACTCACATAGGAAGAGATTAACAACTAAAATCTACAGGTTCATAATCACAGTAAAAACAAATTTATTTGCTTAATATTGAAGGGTACTGGGAACAAACAGTTTAAACCTATTTTAAAAAACACCATTCATCACCTATTTTCTTTAAGAACATTTGTAAAAAGTTGAGAAAGACATTCTCATTGCAAAATTTCTTAGTTAAGAATGTAAAGGTATGATAAAATTATATAACGACCCCTTGTAATCAGGAACTAAATGCATCTTACATTATATATGTCAAAACCCAAGTCAGGGTGTGTGTGTCTTTGTAGCTGGTGCCACAAAAGAAGTCAATGTACAATGAATGAATATAATTGGAATGTTAAAGATTGTGTCTTGGTCAGCCAAAGCTGCTACAACAAAGAACCACAGGCTTGTTGATTTAAACATTAGAAATGTATATATTACTATTTAATTACATATATTAAATAAAGTCATATGGATAAGGCCTTTTTCCATGAGGATTAGTGTCCTAATAAGAAGAAACAGCAGAGAGTCCCTCCTATATTTATTTATCTATTTATTTATAGACAGGACTTCTTGTAACAGCCCTGGCTGTCCTGGAATTAAGTTTATAAAATATGCTGGCCTCAAACTCATAGAGATCTCTCTGCTTCTGTCTCCTGAGTGCTGGGATTAAAGGTGTGCACCACTACCACCTGGTGAAGTGAGCTCTCTTCTGATCTTGTTCTCTAAATGCATCCAGGAAGCACACAGGAGAGGAAACTGGAAATGAAGCCCAGACTTCCAGAACTTTGAATTTGGTCTCCTTGTTGCCAAAAACTGTAATATATATATATATATATATATATATTTCTAATGTTTAAACTGACAAGCCTTTGGAACTTTGTTGTAGCATCTTTGGCTAACTAAGACACAATCTCTAACAAAACAATTGTATTCATTGATGGCAGATTGCAAAGTGAGAAATGATTAAATATTATATACCTCAAGTGGGAGGACAGTACACAATATTGAGATACTCTTTGCAAATAAATATCAAACAATTTTGGACAAACTTTTAGGTACAAGTGTGTGAATTTTTTAAAGTTTAGATTTTTTTCAAGAAAATGAAGAAAAATCAGAAAAAATACATGGAATAATTAGAAATCATATTGAATTATTGCTATTTTATATGTAGTAAGCATTGCAATGTCTTTTGTATTGAATACTGCTGAGCAATACGTAACAACTTATTTATGGGAAAAACTATAGATGTTATACGCAGAGAGTGTGAAAAGAATGTTGCCCAAGAACTGGGGATGTTACTGGGGAAGCAGCCTCATTTTTTATGAATATTTAAAGGTTACTATCATTAAACAATTTTAAACTAATGATCATTTGGAGTGTGTGTATAGAGACAGAATTCAGCATAAAATTTAAATTAATGTAAATAAAAACTGCTTTGGTGTTTTAAAAAGAACATTCAGTGTCTGGGTTTAGGGACATATGCCTTTCATTCCAGCCTTTGGGAGGCAGAGGCAGGTGGATCTCTGGGAGTTCAAAGCCAACCTGGTCTAGATAGTGAGTTCCAGGACAGACAGGGCTACATTGTTAGACTTTATATTAATAAGGATGAAGATATGAAGGAGGGGGCAGAGAAGAGGGAGAAAGAAAAAGTTAAAAAATACTCTTAATCAAGATACCTGAGGATAGCCCCTCTTAATGTCAACCAGCCTATACCTGTTCTACTACTATAATGTCACAGTACTTACCAGAAAATATATTCTCTTTGACAAACATTTTCTTTCTTAATAATCTTTTATTGATTTTTTTCTAAGGGCCCATTTTCTTCTGCCTCATTATGAGAGAACGGTTTTTTCTCATTTTGGTTTAATGAGATGAAAGATCACCATAGCCTACGGGGTTATATATGCTATGTGAAGTTGATTAGTTCCTATATAACAGGGAAAACTCTACCATCTTTTCCAAAAACGTCTTGCTATTGATTAAATCCAAGTGGCAATAAAATACATCAAATTACTTAAGACTTACTATATTGGTTTTGGTTTCTGAGCACTGAGGACAAGGGTAGTTCATATAGTCATAAGCAGAGGCATCTGTATTTGTCATCTGCCTCAGCACTGCAGAAGGGAGAACAGACATGAGCCATGAGATTCAATAAGGGAAAGAGTAATCTTTTCTAAGAATCCTGGCTCCTGAGCATGTTCCACTGTTCCTTAAAATTGAAGCCTTATCAGACTTATCTTTTTTGTTCATGAGAACCAAAGACAACTGAGGGAAGCCAAGAGAGACCTGGGAGGTCACTTAGTGGATAAGACCCCTGCTTCCAAGCCAGAGGATATGAGTTCAAATCCCCAAGTAAAGTGAGACATGACAGTATATACCTGTAATTGAAGTGATCCTAGCCCTGCCCACTGTCTCACACAGGAACACATGCACAACACACATATCGAGTGTGGAGGAAGGATTTTAAAAGGGAGATTCCCATTGCACTGGGAAGGAGTTCTGTGAGGGTACCACAGGGAACAATGCATTCAATGCACAAGGGACATCGACATAGGGGAATTTGTGGAACTCAGGGGAGAGACAGAAAAAGCTAAATAAAGATCCACAGTCTAGAAATACAATGAGGGTGTGCATAGTGTCCAGTGCAGTGTCAATTGCATGCATTTGATAGGCACTTGTTAGTGAGACTTCTCTTGTTCTAAAGAGGAAGAAAAACTCAGAAGTTTGTTACCAAAGTAGTTTAAGGGGCTCAGCAAATGTCACTCAAGTGAGCGTCAAGTAGAAATGTACGTTAGATTAAAAGGCAATAGTGGACTAGTGTGTAGGTTAGTGATAACTCACTCACTTGCCTAGCATGCTTAGCAATCCAGGTGTGATTCTAGCACCACCATAAAAACAGAGACAGAAAGAAACAAAAATGTCCTCATTCACCTAAGATCTGTCAAAGTAAAGGAAAAAACCTAGGACGGAACAGGTAAATGGGAGTACTGAGAGTTATGACTATTCAAAGAGTTTGAAAATATAAGTATGCCATGGTATTGAAAACCAGGAGCTAACATCAAGGTGTTATAAAGTGAAGATTTTATTTCAGTCCAGGCCAGACTTACACTTACTTTCCTTGGGAGGAGGAGAATTAAAGCAGTTCAGACCAGAAACAGAAAAGCCTTTTAATAGCAAACAAGCAAGTGGTTAAAAAAGAATTTTGCAGTTATTTTTATGATTATGGGAAAGGTACCTATTATGTGTTTATGGTCAAAAAGTTAAAATACCATGAAACATTTTATGATCAGTCAATTCTCAGAACAATAGAAACAATTTCTATTGTGTAATTCAGAAGCTTTTTGAGGAAGAACAAAACAAAACAAAGCAAAACAACACCAAGTTGACCTCTAGCTAAGGATAGAATCAAAGTTTTACATTGTTTAACTAAAAAGAATAACAGTGTCAGCTTAGCTGTTCCTTAACAAATTTGTCATGGAATTGGAATGAAGTGAAACTGTTTTGTGGGAAATTTCATCTTGGTCACCTCAAAGACCACAATGGCATGTGTGATATGATATGCACAATGGCTATAGGCTTCTTTTCTGCTTCAGTTTGTCCTGGGAAAATTATTGTAATCTCTAGACCAAGTCCAACAAAAATTGTCCACACATGTATTTAAAAACTGTATCTACAGTTCTGGACACACCTTCCTATGTTGTAATAGACCAACTTAGGGGCCCAAGGACCTCATGCTAGGAACCAGCACTCCTACAGAGCAGCACAGATGAGCAGCTCTCACAGCTGGTGACAAACCACGGATATGAAAGCTCTGTTTGGGGGCTAGTTATTGCTAGCCTGATACTTCCCAGGTCGTTCCCGAGGTTTTCTATTCTATATTTTCAATCTTCTAATACATACTTATATTTCATAATTCCTTTAGAATTATGTCAATATTTACTCCCATTTTTACTATTTCAGTATGTACTAAGACTGCATCTATTTAAAAAAAAAAAACAAGGATTTGTATTTATGAATATTTTTGCTTGTTTAGTTGTTGTTATTGCTGCTGCTGTTGTTTTAAACAAGGCTGAAATGGTAAACTACAAATTACTCCAAGGTCAAGTAACTCCTGTTGTATCCTGGATTTCAGAAAGAAACAATCGAATCCTTCAGGGGAACCTGCTGAAAGGTCATGGAAGACCACAGCAACTCTGTGTGGCATCCTGCTGATTGTTAATGGAATAATAACGTGTTCCTGGGGATGTGCTTAGCACTGGGCAAGGCATGACATTTCTGTGGCAGCTGATCTGTTACTCTCTGGAGCATAGGAGCCCAGCCTCCACTCATTTCCATGATGATCTGGGGCTGGTTGTGCAAACCAGCATGCTTCCAATTCCAGGGAACTGAAAGTGGTGCCCAAGGGGCCCATTGAAAGCATCCAAACCTCATGGTACTTTGGCTTTCTTTGCACAGATCGGTTGGGGATGCATGTTTTAACAGATGCACACTGAAGTATACAGAAATAATTTTGTGGTCTAATGTTTTCATCTTTTTCCTGATTGTAACAGATACATGAGGGTATAAGCATTGGGGAAAAAGTCTGAGCTCATTTTTATCATTATACAATAGAGGAAGGGTGCCTCTCTTTCCCTTTATTTTTAATGACTACAACACTCAGACTGTGGAACAATGCACACAGCTCACTGACCTAAACTAAAGGTGTATTGATATATTTCTATGTCTTCCTGGAATGGTCTTTTCCTTTTCTAGTGCATTTTAATCAGAGTACAAGGACTTCATTTCTTAAAATAAAAACATTTATTGATTACATCCTAAGTGCCAAGTGTTCTCTCTCTCTCTCTCTCTCTCTCTCTCTCTCTCTCTCTCTCTCTCTCTCTCTCTCTCTCTCTAGTTTTCATGTGTGTGTGAGCAAGTGTAGTGTGTGTTTGTATGTAAGCTGAGGCTTCCTTGACAATGTCTAGCAGGACTGATGGGCACCACACAAATAAAGGACACATATAAAATTGTAGTCACGGCAAGAGAGCCACATAAAGAACATTGGCATCGACAATCCCTTCTCAGATATGGTAAATAGGAGAGAATCCTCTGAGGGAAGAACTCATGCCTGAAAGATGGAGACAGAGGTAGACATGGGAAGAGGAAGGAGAGCTAGAAAGGGAGAATCCTGGGCAGACAATTAGGAGAAGGGCAAGAACTTAACATAGTGAGGAAATAAAAGAAAGGACCTCTAGACAACACTAGGTGGGTCTTCATTAAGAGTTTGCATGTATACACAAGAGTTTGTATGTTATTTATTCTACTCTCCAGTAATTATTAATACTAACATACTCATTATAGAATAACTGATATTTTGAGGCTTTTTGACTGTGTGACAGTTAACTATTCCACATTCATCAACTCAAATGATCAGTTCAGCATCAATGCAAGATAGATGTTGTCATTGTTTATACTGAAGAAACTGAGCGCCATAATATGATAACTTCTCTAACATCATACGGAAAGACACTGGCACCCAAAGACAACAGACCATCTGGCTGGAGTTTTTAGCCAAGACCAGGGACTATGCTCTTCTCTTGAACTTCATCCATACCACAAAGCATTCAAAGGCAAACAGAACCTGCCTTGGGATGACAACACTGAGCATCTAGGCTCCTTCTGTTCCCTAGCAATTGCACAGTTGCACTGAATTTGGCAGATGCTAGGATGAGATCCAAATGTCTCACAAAAGCAGAGGCTTTTGGAAAACCAATTAGAAGCAATGTCTTGACATTAGTCCAGGAAAGGCCAGACTGAAGATGTAGGAAGGTGTTAGAGTTGCTCAAGTAAAAGGAGGCGGCTGCTGTGTCTGGCTTCTATTATCTGATCTGTTTATGTTCCTGGAAGGACCAGAAGACAAAGGCCAGAGGGAAGTAGGAAGAACTGGGGAACATAGAACTAGCCTCATAGGAAGCAGATATTTTTATTGGTTAGTATATTGTTCTGCTGCCTAATGCTGCACATGAAACAAATCCATTTTCTAAGCACTAAGAGAATTTCTGCCATGGTATGGGCTTTATCACTGTGGGTTTAACAACCATCTCAAGGCCATCACTTCCTTTCAGATTTCTCTTAGAAATTATATGGACAGCATCATCTGTGATATACTTCATCTCTACCCACTGTCCATCCTGTTCCATTACCAGAACAATCCAGCCAGTGCTTCTGTGTCCATTATTCAGTCACCTAACTTCACTGCTTCTTCATTCTTGATATGGATTAAAGTTGTGTGGCATGATAGTTCATCTATGTGTGGTGGCTGAGGCCATTGTCCTAGGTTGCTGGTGTGTTTTGCTCTCATCTGAACCTTCCTCTAGTCTTGCTCCAGGATACCCTTTGCTGTACTAGCTGTCTTTCCATTTGTAATACCTCTCTCCTCCACTTTAAACTTTTAATGGTCCTCCCTGCCTTCCTTACCTCATTTCAGAAGATGTCCTGTCTTCAGGCCCTTGTCTCCCTCTCTAGCCTCATATAGCTCTTTAGCCAATAGCACATTACATATATTTCTTGTTCCTAAAGAGCTCTAGGTGTATTCTTTACCTGTATTTTTGCCTGCTTTGTGGCTTTAATTTTTGGCACCTTTGCCTTTATTAATTTTTAATTACGTCTATAGATTTGGGTATCTGTGTGGGGGTCTACACATGTGGGCCCAGGTGCCTGTGAAAACTATAGTTGCTGGAACTAGATTTACAGTTATTCATCAGCTGTTTGACATGAGTGCTGGCAATGGAACTCAGGTCCCTTGGAAGAGTAGTGCATGTTCTTAAACACTGAGCCATCACTCTAGCTCACAAGTTTGTGTTTAAACATTAAGTTTAAATCCTATTTTTCACTTGAAGCTATTTTACCATTCTGTGGTAGATAGAATATCAAAGCCCCCATAGATATTTATGTATTCATTTACCACACAACTACCTTACATGGTGATGACAATCTTGACTCATCTTACTGAACCCAGTGGCATTACCTGGTGGCTCTTGGGTAAAAGAGATTAGCTAGCTATATACATAGAGGTCAAGGAGAAAGAGAATAAAATTAAAGATGAATTATCCAGGCCAACGGCTTTAATAATAAGGAAAATACCATATACTGAGCAATTAGGCCATCTGCAGGATTTAGAAAAGATAGGAGGGCAGGGCTACCTGACAACCTATAGAAGGAAGACAAGCCTTGGGACCCCTTCAATCTAAGACTTCTAACTTCCACAACTAGAAAATTAGTTTGTGTGAAAACCCCAAATTTGTGGCAGCATGTTGTCTAAAATTATACTCATTCCACGGTCCTCTTCTCCACTAAAAGGTAAAACTGGTCTTTCTGTCTTTAAGCTTCTACTTAACCCTATAAACACTAAATAATTCACATATTTATCTCTTTCAATGATAATGTAAGCTTTAAGAGAAGATACTACATCTCTTGCATATTTATGTATGATTATAAGACTAGAGCATAACTAAGTATTCATTAATTCATTTATTAACTTGTTCATTCCTTCTGCCATCAACTATTCATTATTTATTGAGTACTTAATATGCAGAAGAGTCTAGATACTGCTAGGTTCCATTACTGCATTGAATAGCAACGCTAAGAAGGGTTTTGGCTTCAAGGAGCTTATATTTTGATGCAGAGAACATTGATTAAAAGCCATGGAGATAATTTGAGTTGACTGAAAGATGTATAAAAATAGATAAGGACATTCAGAGAAGAAAGAATGTCCTGGAAGACAGAAGGGCATGGGTTTAGGATCTGTGCAGATGGAGCACAGTATGTTTGAGAGACTACACTAGAAAAAGCAGTGTCATAAGAGTTCCATAGGGAGAGATGAGGTATAAAAACAAGTAGGTGCTACATGCTACTGTGTCACATTAGCATGCAATCTGATAGTGTGTGGTATGGTAAACACAGAGCTACTTGGGTAGACATTAATTTAGAAATAATATTTGTTGGTGTGTAAACAATAGTTTGAAGAAAGGTATAGATGGAATAAGAGTATAAAACAGTATAGATGCTATGGAATGTCGCAAGGCAGAGAGAAGCCTAAGGATGGAAGTGGAAGGAAGTGGACAGATTTTGGAGTTTAGAGTGATGATATTTAATGCTGACTCAGATGGTAGATAAAATTGGTAAGGGTGGCATTTCAGGTAGACTTTGTGAATGAAGGAATACTGCATTCTCTACAACTTCTTGTGATAGAAATCAACCAAAAGGATTAAGCAATGCTAGAGACTGAGTGGAAAAGGCAGGATCCTTACAGAGTCCCTACCACAACTCCCTAGGTATGAGGCAGTGTGATCATAGTAAGTCCTGCTTTTTAAAGTAACAGTGACAATTATCTGTGTGAAGGAGATGATTACGTGAAAGGAGAGATTTAATTCAAGGCAGGAAGTTTTGCTGAATGTACACTTTCCCCATGCCCAGTTCAGTGAGATCTGGTTTATCCATAGTGAGAACATGACTGCCTTCTTTGTGCTTGTGGACATCAAATTAAGCTAGAGAACGTTTCCTACAACCTGAACAACGAGTTAACTTAAGCTAAAGTATAATTCCATGAAAAATATATTATACTTCACAAAGGCATGGTGGAACAATGGGAAATAGGACATTGTTGAGGTATGACGCTGCAGAGGACAATTCCTGGATTTGATGACAGAAGTGGTAGAGTTTAAACTCTTTAAAAGAGTTGGAGAAAATGTCATGTGACTGAAGAAAGAAAAGCAAATGCATAGGTCTTCAGGCTACAGAAGGGCCTTGCTTTGCTCAAGTGTGGAAGTTCAAGTCAATGCACAGCTTAAACAAGTCAGTTGGAACTGAATCAGAAAATATGGGTTTGGCAAGACAATGTCTCCTCGTGGCATGGGGCATGGGGAGCTATAGAAGCAAGATACTGAGGCAAGAAAGAGGAGAGATGATCAAATGAGAGAGAAGATACCACATGAGTTGTGTGTGGAAATTAAAAAAGAAAGGCAGAACATAAGTGATGGGAGGTCAAGGACTGAGAGATCTTTCCAGAAGGATTCTTAGGGAGTCTGATGAGCTCGGAGAGAGCAAAACATGAGATGAACCCATGACTTTTATTTAAAAGCAGTGGACAATTTTTAAAAATAAAATTACTTACAGGGAAATGGAATCAATAGTTGGGTTTGCTTTGGAATGCCCTACAATGAGGTAACATGCATACAAGCAAGTGTGTGATTCTACAAGGGAGTTAGAAAGACTGATATCGCTAAAGTCACTTGAGTGTGCTGAACTCACTTGAGCATCTGGAAGTTGGTACAAATGGCTGCTGTACTTTTAGCTCTCCATCCCTACTAAGAGGTAGTATCATTTTACTTTAAATCTGAGGTGATCTTGTAACTTTCTTTGGCCAAAACATTATGATCAATGTGACATGTGAACTTCAAACTTGAGCCCTAAGTTGCCATGAAGCTTGAAACATGCCTAGTGTAGCCCACTGGATGATGGGAGGTAGGTAACTCCGTGGCCCTCATTTTCTAGCAGACAGATAACTAACCATTAAAAAGAAAGCCATCTTATTAACTGGAAAAATGACTGTAGCAATAAGCAATTAAGATCAGCAGATGTTCAACCCAGCATAAGTCAGGTCATATTGCTAATGCAGAGAATTGATTTAAATACCCAATATGGTTCTAAGCCATTGCATTTTAAGAGGGTTTGTTATGCGCTAAAGGTTAAGGGAATATATAATATTCAAGAAAGACTATGAAGGAAGAAAAGATGAAGACAGTGTAAACTGAATAATTTGAGGAAAAATTAGTCTATCTAGAAGATAGACTTTACTAAATGGAATAATTCAACTACTCACCATATATCAAAAGCACAATTTGGTGGCCCAAATGCTGGTGTTTTCCAAAAAGGTACATTCATAACTAGGATGAGAAGGGATCAGTAGTAGGTATATCAGTATCATATCTTCTACTATCAGCCATGCTCAAAAAATCAGTCAAGTGTACGGGACTAACAACATGCTATATCATTAACAGACAGAAGTAGCAGAGCCACTTTCCCAACCAAAGCTGGTGGAAAATTCATCGTGTCCATTGGACTCTGTGGGTCTGTACAATCCTTCACTAAGGGTCCTCCCCTTTCATGGGCACCATGTATTAAGACTTACCCTACTGAGACTTCTCTTAGCAAATGCTACAGTTTAATTGTGGTTGTAATCAGGTTTTTTCACACTTTCCTCTTATATTTTATCTCTTAATTTTTAATTATTTAAATACATTTTATGTATCAAACATAGTAATAATATTGAGTATTTTGAGACTCAAATAATACATAAAAAATTTGTTCAATTTTTATATTCCTATCCTTTCACACCCTAAAAATATCACCAATCAACATTTAATACTATCCATAACTGAGGATCCTATATCTAATGTTGAATATTAAATTGTTTCAAAACATAGAAAATATTCTTTTGGAATTAAGCATGACATATTAAAAATGAATCATTAAGAAATATATATTCAAAGGTCCTTATATGATACCACCTGACAGTGAGAAAGTATTTAAAACTTATTATATATCTGTGTATATTGTCTAACAATCAGTTTACTTAAAAGAAGATTATCAGTGTTTCTAGGAGAGAAATTATTTTATCAGTAAGTATATTTTAAGAATTTCAGACAGGCAGTGATGG
>JADRCD010228451.1:0-16525 GCA_019843815.1 Montemys delectorum
CCCTCTGCTCTTTGTTCTCTTCTCTGGCTTTCTCCCCCTCCTTCCATTCTCTCTCCCCACTGCCCCACAGAGTGTCTTTTTCATATTCTATGTTTGTATATCAAGACTCTTCCAATTGTGCATTTGATTTTCCTTATAGTATAGAAATACTACAGGAAAGTTAGGACTTCCAGCAACAATGACAATCAGTCTTCTCTAGGGACAAGTCCCAAATAAGTTATATAGTTCTATAGAGTCAGAGGTAAATAAACACACATAACCTTGAGCAACATGAATGAGTCCAGCAGATGATATTTATAATTTATATATATTTATACATACAAGTACCTATAGTATTTACAGAATAAAAACCATGAATTTGATCAGGAATAAAGAAGCTCAGGAAATATTGGAGAGACTTTTTGGGATTGAAAAACTTCCTCACTGCACTGCAAAAGTTACGATCATTTGGACAAAGCAGCAACCTATAGAATAGGAAAATGTTTTGAACAGTTACACATCTGTCTCCAGAGTTGTTTCCCTTTGTGATTTCTTTAATGTTTCTACTTCTATTTTTAGATCCTAGATGGTTTTGTTCAATTCCTTCATATGTTTGGTTGTGTTTTCCTGTAATTCTTTAAGGGATTTTTGTGTTTCTTCTTTAAGGTCTTCTACATGTTTTCCTGAGTTCTCCTGTATTTCTTTTTTTAAATTATTATGAGATATTTTCTTTTATTACATTTCAAATGCTCCTTGCTTCCCCTCCGAAAAACTTCCTATTCCCTCTCCCCTCACAGTGCTCACCAATCCACCCTCTCCCTCTTCCTGGCCCTGGCATCATACAGCCTTACAGGACCAAGGATCTCTCCTCCCACTGATGAATGACTAGGCCATCCTCTGCTACATATGCAGCTGGAGTCGTGAGTCCCACTGTGTGTACTCTTTGATTGGTGGTTTAGTCTCTGGAAGCTCTGGCAGGGGGTGGGGTACTGGTTAGTTCATATTGTTGTTCCTTTTGTAGGGCTGCAAAACCCTTCAGCTCCTTGAGTCCTTTCTCTAGCTCCTTCATTGGGGACCCTGTCCTCAGTCCAATGGATGGCTATGAGCATACACTTCTGTATTTGCCAGGCATTGACAGAGCCTCTCAGAAGACAGCTGTATTGGGTTCCTGTCAGCAAGCCCTTGTTGGCATCCACAATAGTGTCTGGGCTTGGTGAAAGTACATGGATGGAGCCCCTGTATTTCCTTAAGGGAGTTATTTATGTCCTTATTAAAGTCCTCTATCAGCATCATGAGAAGTGATTTTAAATCCAAATCTTGCTTTTCTAGTGTGTTGAGGTATTTGTGACTTGCTATTGTGGGAGAATTGGTCCTGATGAGACCATGCAGCCTTGGTTTCTGTTGCACTTGCCTTTGCCATCTAGTTATCTCTAGTGTTAGTTGATCTTCCTGTCTCTGGCCTGAGCTTGTCTCTCCTGTGGGCCTATAAGCCTGTGTCAGGACTCCTGGAAGACCAACTTTCTCCTGGCAGGACCCGTGCACAGAGGACTGTGGAAGAGCCCAGCTACTGTGTAGGGAAATGTTCTGTTCATGAAACTTATGCTCAGCAGAGTAATTGGCTTTGAGCCCTGGAGACCTAGCTGGCAGTTTCTGCCTTCAGGGGGCAGAAGGAATTCGACTATAACTCCTGAGTCTTTGGCTCTTGTTTCAGTCACAACTCCTCACACCTGTCCCTAAAGGAGATGTGTGCTCTATCAGGCAGACAATGCTCCAAGCTCCCACCATTCTACCTGGACCATACCCTCAGTCATCTGACCACAGCCAGGCATGCCTAGCCCCAAAAACAGATAGCCATGCCCCATACAATATAAGGGGTGGTTTGACCCCTCCTCCTTCTCTTGCTCTCTCTTGGTCTTTGTCTCCTCTCTTGCCTTCTTTCTCTCTTTCCTGCTCTTTCTTCTCTTCTCCTGACTTCTCTCTCCTTCTCTTCTCCTCTTTGTCCTCTTCTTTCCTTCTCTCTACTCGACCAGCCTATTTTCTCTTTTCTATAATAAAATATCTCATTTATTCATTGCCTCCTTTTTGATTAACACATTCTGCCACAGGCCTCAGCTACCGAGAAAGAGACTCAGACTGTAGCAGCAAGACACACAGGCCTGACACTCCTGGGTACAGATGAAGTGAGGAAGGACTCTGTTCCAACTGCGCTACTACTTCTGTGGCCTGAGAGCTCTTGACTGGTCCCGCATTAGACAGTTACCAGAGAGAAAATAGTTGTCTTACCTCCTGGTCTGGAGGTTAGAGCACTCCCTGGAGAGGATCTTTCCCCAGGCAGGAACTCAGCACAGAGGACTGTGGAACAGCCCTAGCTTCTGGGTTCAGATGGAGGCAGGAAGGACCCTGTCCCTGACAATTCTGAGGCCTCTGTACTCCTGGCTGGTCATATCATAAAAACAAATAAAACAATTAAAAATGAGGTATGTATCTAAAAATAATTCTCAATAGAGGAAACTCAAGAGCCTGCAAAACGTTTAAAGAAGTAATATCTCCTTAGCTATCAGAGAAATGAAAATCAAAATTACTTAAAGATTCTATCTTAAACCAGTCAGAATGATGAAAAGCAATAATATAAGTGATAGCTCATGATGGTTGGGATATGGAGCAAGGGAAATATCTATCCATTGCTGGTGGTAGGGCAAACTTGTCTAGCAACTATGAAAATCAGTATGGTGGTCTCTCATAAAGACAGGACTTGATCTACCTCATGATCCAGCTGTACCACTCCTGTGCACATAGCAAAAAGATACTTCATCTTACTACAGGGACACTTGTTTAACCATGTTCATTATTGCTCTATTCATAATAACTAGAAATAGAAACAATTTAGAACTCTCTCAACAGAAGAATAGAAAAATAAAATGTTATACATTTACAAATAGAATATCTTAGGGTTTTAATGCTGTGAATAGGCAACATGACCAAGTCAACTCTTATAATGAAGACATTTAATTGGGGGTGGCTTACAGGTTCAGAGGTTCAGTCTGTTATCATCAAGGTGAGACATTGCAGTATCCAAGCAGGTATGGTACAGGAGGAGCTGAGCATTCTACATCTTCATTTGAAGACTGCTATCAGAATATTGACTTCCAGACAGCTAGGATGAAGGTCTTAAGGCTGACACTCTCAGTGACATACTTCCTCCAATAAGGCACACCTAGTCCAACGGGTCCACACATTCTAATAGTGCCAATCCTTGTGCAAAGCATATATAAATCATCACACCGAGTATTTTGCAGCTGTTAAAATATGGAGGGGAATGCCAGGGCAGGGAAGCAGGAGTGGGTGAGATGGTGAGTAGGGGGGAGAGGGATGAGAAAGCAGGGTTTCATGCGGGGAACCAGGAAAGGGGATAGTATTTGAAATTAAAATAAAATATAAAAAGAAATGGAATTATGACATTTCCAGGAAAATTCATGGAACTAGAAAAAATCATCTTGATATTTTATGATGATTTCCAGTGCCAGAAAGAATAAATACCATACATATTCACTTGTATGTGGATATTAGTCATTAAATAAATAAGAGCCAAACTTCAATCCATAGATTCTGAGAATTATGCATAGAGGAACAAACTAGAGAACACACATGGATTTTTCTGACAGTGGGAAATAGAATATATTTTATGAGTGGACTGAAACCAGTGGAGAAGAAGGACAAAAACAAGAAAATCAGGTGGGAAGGAGGACGAAAGATAAGAGGGAATAAGGGATGTGAAATCTGGTAACAAAGGACATTTGAGGTGCAGTCTAGAAACTTAGTGCTGTGGAAACTTCCTATAATATATGAAGGCAATCTTTTTTTTTTTTTTTAGATATTTTCTTTATTTACATGTAAATTTTCCCTTTCCCAGGTTCCCCTCCAAAAAACAAACAAACAAAAACAACAAGAACAAACTCCTTTTGCCTCCCCCCTCCCCATGCCTGCCACCCCACCCTCTCCCACTTCTTAATGCAGTCTCTACATACTGAGGGAAATGGAATTCTAACTTGATGATTGTTTCCTTTTCACCAAGTGAAGCTTGCAGTACTTGGACTGGGTTCTATCCAATTGAATATGTGGCTGCAAAGGCCCCATGAATATCCCCAAACACCAAACACTGTTGCCAAGACAGTAGGTTGCTCTCAACAAACTGACAGCAATGTTCCATTGCTGCAGATAGCATGCATACAAGTCATTGAACATGGAGAGTGTGGTCTGGTAACTACATAGAATCTTCTCCCCTAATTTCTAATGTCTTTGATATGGGAAGTTCCTTTGAAGGCTACCAAAAGAACAACATAGATACCAAGCCATCATAAACCTTTCCGTCTACAATCTCTCCTGCTCCCTAAAATATGTTAAGACATTAGTGGCGCAGATTTTATGTGAGCAACTAACCAATGTCTGCTTTGACGTAAGACCAACTCTGCCAAAAGGAAACCAAAATTGACACTGCTTGGGTGACAAAGACCCAGAGACGAGATAGTGCACATACCTAGAGTCAATTTGACTAAGACTTGACAAGGCCAGGAAAGATTTTGTACAAGAATACCGAACTGATCCTCAAATGAAAAGAAAGGCAAATATATGGACACAGAAAGAGAGCTTATAGGAAGAAATTTCAGATGAAGGAAGTATTTGAGGATGGTAGAAATTGATTCCTGTTTTTCAAAATAAATGCATAATTTCATAGGAAATGTCAATTTTAAAACAGAGTGTAACACTGCTTTATAATACCAAAACATATAAAAGTCTCCCCATTATTCTTAAAACTATGAGTGAGATGCATATTATTTCCACATCTTTTACATAAGCAGTCCAAGAATAAGGAAGAAGTTATCACATGACAATGAGAGCTTTAGATTTGTCTATTCTTTTTATTAGAGGTTTTCTTTATTTACAATATCTCCTTTCCCAGGTTCCCCTCCAAAAATAAGTAAATAAAATAACAAAACAAAAACTAAAACAAACCCCTGTCTCCTCCCCCTCTTCCTGCTCACCATCCCACCCCATCCTGCTTACTGGCCCTGGAATTCCCCTACACTGGGGCATAGAACCTTCACAGGGCCAAAGTCCTATCCTCCCATTGATGACCATCTTGGCCATCCTCTGCTATACACATACATACTGCTGGAGCCATGAGTCCCCCCATTTGTACTCTTTTGTTGGAGTTTTAGTCCCTGGGAGCTCTGAGGGTACTAGTTAGTTCATATTGTTGTTCTTTCTAAGGGCTTTCAAACCCTTCAGCTCCTTGGGTCCTTTCTCTAGCTCCTTAATTGGGGACCCTGTACTCAGTCCAATGGATGGTTGTGAGCCTCTACTTCTGTATTAGTCGAGTACTCTCAGAGCCTCTGAGGAAATAGCTATATCAGGCTGATTTGTCTATTTTTTAAAAAAATTATTAAAACATATACAATGTCTTAAAACCTTAGATATAAAATAGTGTAGATGTTTATTTAAGGTAGGTATTCAAATATTATTTACCAGAGAAACACCCAACTATATATAGGAATTATTTTTTCATGTTTGATTAGCAAGGAGCATCAGAGTGTATTCAGTTCCTTCCTTCTTTTCAGGACTTGTAATAAAGCTATGAGGATATATTTGGTGGTCTATCTGTGTCTCTATTCTATTCGAGGTCTGAATGACAAGTCAAGCAGAGAAATTGAATTTTTCACTTCTCTAAACACTTTTGGCCCCTAGGAACATTGGAAAAGGTCAAGATTTTGCAACACGTTCTTCCCCAGGCTATAGGATCAAAACTTCTTTTTTAAAAAGGTTGTTCTATGCCCAATGAAACAGTCAGGCATGATATAGCCTATAAACAGTAAGTGTATTCTCTTCAGCTGCACATTCTTCTCTAGGGAAGTTAATTCCATCCCTTTTCTCACTAGGATGACTCTAGGAACAAAACTTGGTTTGATATAAAGGGAAAAGAGTGTGAGTACAGAGATATGATGTTCATGCCTCCATTGATTTTCTGATTTTATCTCCCTGTTGTCCTTTGTGTGTGTGTGTGTGTGTGTGTGTGTGTGTGTGTGTGGTTGTTTCTTTTCTCAGCCATTTTGGCATCTTTCCATAAATTTATGACCATTCTTCCTGTTATATTTTATATTTATTAATACATGCAAATAGTTCTTTCAACTTACACTCAATGTCTCCAACTTCCAGGAAATGCACCCTGTCTCGGTCTACATCATTGATCATTTATTGGACTTCCTAACTTGCTTCTCAAGGCAGAATGTGATGGCATCCTAAAGTGTCTATCATGATGGAGGTTATAAATATTATAAGTTTTGTTCTGCTCAGTAACCTTTCCAGTCTTGAAGAAAAGTCCTGCATGATTAAGAAAGAATGTCTCAGCATACTAGTCATCAAGTATCCTTTAAATACCTAGTTATTGTGCTTGTAAGATCCTTCTTCATTTCAGTCTTGGAATAGAAGATATCAGGTTGGTAGTCTTTCAAGAGATTCAATGAAGCTTACCTACATACTTAATCCACAAAAACCATGATATGGTTTTCATTATTTCAAGCTACCAAAAACAAAGTAGCTTACTATATAACAATGAATAATTAGTGTAACCTACAGAATTTTGTGTTTGTCCTTCCCATTGACATCTTATTTAAAACTTCCTAGTTCTTAAGTAAAAGTCTTCTGATTTCTATATAATATTGTAAGCTACAGTAATTTCTCTATAACCTCCAAACAATTTATGAATCTGCAAACAAATTCTATATAACAGTAATTCCAATATTCCTGGCTTCCAGTAAATTATTCTCTTTGATGAATACAAATTTACTGATCATTTTTTCATACCAGTTAATAGAGAACAACTATCTTTAATGTATTGTTTCTTAGACCATGTGGATAAGACAATCTCATCATCACTACATATTCTGATTAAAGGAGGTTACTCAAATTACTTTAAAGTCATCGCAGGTTTCAATATGAGGAAATCCTGTCAGCAGTTGAAGATTTCAAAGACAATTGTATTGATAAAACAGTGATTTACTTCCCTAGAATCTACTGGAATAAATCATTCAGAATAAAGTAGTGTGTGGAAAACTGCCATCCAAAGTGCATGGAGTAAATACAAAAAGTTGAAAATCACACAGCTCTCAAAAGGAAGATTTCATTTGACTTCATTTTTAATCATTTTACTTGTTTATATTTCAAATGATATCCCCTTTTTAGTTTCTCCTCCACAATCCCCCCATCCTATCTCTCTCTCCTTTGCCTCTATGAAGGTATTCCACTACCAACTCACCCACTCCTACCTCACGGCTCTAGCATCTCTCTACATTGGGGCAGCAAGCTTCCACAGGACCAAGTGCCTACCATTTCACTGATGCCAGATAAGTCTATCCTGTGCTATATATGTATCTGGAGTCATGGATTCCTCCATGTATATACTCTTTGGTTTTTAGTTTAGTTCCTGGGAGTTCTGGGTTGCCCCATTAGTTGATATTGTTCTTTCTATTGTGTTACAATCCCCATAAACTCCTCCAGTCCTTTCCTTAGCTCTTCCATTGGGGTCTATCAACTAAGTCCAGTGTTTGGCTATGAGTATCTGAATCTGTATTTGTCAGGTGCTGCCAGAGCCATTCAGTGGACAACCATACCAGTCTCCTTTCAGCAAGTGCTTCTTGGCATCAGCAATAGGGACAGGGTTTGGTGTCTGCAGTTGGGATGGATTTCTAGGTGGTGTGGACTCTGATGGCCTTTCTTTCAGTCTCTGCTCCATTTTTGTCCCTACATTTCTTTTTTACAGGAATCATTCTGATTTAAAATTTTTGATATGTGTGAATGCCCCCATCCTTCAATTGGGAGTTGTGCCTATCAACTGGACATGGTCTCGATGGTCTCTACAGATTCTATCTACCCTTTTTTGGATTTGGAAGCAAAGGGAAAAATGATATTTAGGCAACTTTCTCTACATGAATGACTTTGAGCTACATCTTGTTCACTACAATGTATTTCTGTCTGCTTATTCAATGTACTCTGCACAATCTTTAATTTATACACCCATCTTTATGACACTGCTTATATAATCAAAACCTGATCCATATGAATGGCCTCACCAAAATTCTATATCTTATGACATTACATATTGTTCTTCTTGATAGAGGTCTGCTAGTTTTTGTTCATTAATCCTTAGATTACATTGATCCTTAGACCAACTTATTTAGTTTGTCCTTTAGTCATAGAGATAAATACAACTCAAGGGAAAAGAATCAATGCAACATGTTTCATTGTTATGGTTCCAGTAACTTAGATGACAGAGGTAAAAGGAAGAGACAGAACAATAGAATGTAAAAGTACTAAAAAGTGTTTTGTTGGAACAAAAGTAGTTTTGCTGGTAAACATAACATCTGTCTATAGATTCACTCATTTATTTCTATTAAGATAAACCAGATCATTTCCAATTGTGCCTCTGCCTCCCCACCTCTCTCTTTCTCTGACCTTGGAAATATATTATTGGGATGCTGGAAATGACTCACAAATGATTATAACCTCTTCTGATTATTTCTCGAATTAATAATATAACTTTTTATGGAAAATGAGAAATATGGGGACAGGTGTTTGGAGGTTACTAATTTCTTTTGTTTAAGTAATAGGCATAATTTTAGATATTCTTAATGGAAGATAATACATGGTTTTGGTTTTACTTTTTCAGATATTGTTAACTGTGGCACACAAGAGTTAAGTACTTTCATAAATATTATACTATTGTTTTTTTTTAAATAATGTTGGTCAAACCGTGAAAAGATACACATGATCAAAAATCAAGTGTGAAAAACATTTAGAAGGCTGAAGCTCAGCATTTCAATTATGTGAATGCCACATCACCCTTAAGAATTCAGCCTCAAGAGGACCTTGGCCCTGTGAAGGTTTTATGCCCTAGTGTAGGGGAACGCCAGGGAAGTAAGCAAGAGGGGGTGGGGTGGTGAGCAGGGGGAAGGGAGAGGTAATGGGATTGTTTTAGTTTTTGGTTTTTTTTTAAACTTTCTTTTCTTTTCTTTAAAAAAAAAAAGAAAGAAAAAGAAAAAGAAAAAGGAGAAAAAAAAGAATTCAGCCTCAAAGATTTGTTCAAAAATGAAAGAAAATTTTGGAAATACCTTCAATGTTCAACAGCAATCAAATGATATTGGGTAGTTCAGTATGCTAGCCTATTGGATTGTAAAGATAGCACTAAAATGATAGATAGAAACAAATAAAAATAATGGAAGATTTTAGAAGTAATAGAGTCAGAAATTATATATAAAGTTTTATTATAACTACAAATGTCACAACATTAATATTTACTAGAAATGAAGATAAGAAAAAAATACCAGGAAAACTAAATCACATGTTATGCTAAAATAAATATATATGCATGAACATATATATGTGTTAGCATTGGGGATTTTGTTCAACCATGAATTTAGGCTCCAGTTACTCCTTTGGTGGAGTAAGATTTTTTTCATGCTCCTGATACAGTTCCTAGTCAGGTGTTTAATCTGCATTTTTCAAATATCATTTCCCTAGCTTTAACAAATGTCACCCATATATTGCCAAATACCAGGGAATAAAGCCACACCAAAATGCATATGTTCTAATAAAATATTTTTGAAATTATTTTTCAAATATTAATTTTTGATGAAGAAAGCATCCATGGATTAAAATAAGTTTTTTTTATTTAAATTCTTGACCTGATATTCACTAAATAATGTACTGAGAGAACAGTTAGAATCAGCAATGTTCTGCTTATATCAGACAAGGGAGTAAAGCATTAAGGCACATTGACCTGCTTGAGGATGTCAGCATACCATACCATTCTGAGTACTTGCAAAATAGGGGAAAGAAATCAGCACGTGTTATATAAGAATATCTTTTCCTGACACTGCAGAGTATTTTTATCCTGGTGGAAGATGCCTCTGGGCTCCAAAACCTTCTGACAAGGAGCAAAGAAAACTAATTGCAGTGAAATATCTTTTCTGGCACCCTGTCCATCACCAAATTCTATATGTATGGGGAATGCACACTTACTTTAGAAGATGTTTAAGTGCAAGGCAAGTCCCAGTGGAATTAGTTTTAAGGCCAAGGAAACTTCTACAGAACATAGGACTCATGTTAATGCAGAAACTGCTAGGTTTTGAGGCATCATTAAAAATCTTCACCAGAAACTGAAGAAGCTGTATTCTCAAGCACCTGGCTTGACCTCTTATTTTATATTCAGGGAAATGATATCAGAAGAGTTATGTCACTCATCAATCCAGTACAATTAATTAGTTGCCCAAGATGCTGTCAAGTCAGGTAAACCTGTAGTTTTCTTAGGCAAACTTATACAAGAATAGTTTCACCTTATATATGTGAGTCATCTTGACCCTTAGGATGCTGCATATATGGAAAATACCATTGTAGATATAATCAGTAAGCCTGAACAGGAACAGGGAATAGAAAAGAGACCTGATACCTATACTCTCTTTAGGATGAGAATACAAATATCAGAAATCAGTTAAGACTCAGACATGAGAGGACTAACAATAATAAAGTTTGTCAGAGACTTCAACCAAACTCATCAAACAGCAACCAAAATTCATATATGGGCTGGACATATGCCCCCTTCACATAGGTAACAGAAGTGCAGCTTGATCTTCATGAGTGTCTTCCAAGAAATGAAGCCGCAGATTATCCCTGACTCTGTTACCTGCCGGTGCTGCCTTGCCTGGCCTCAGTGGAAGAGAATGTGCCTAGTCCTACAGTGACTTGATATGACAGTGTGTGTTGGCACCTGGGAGTCTCCTCTTTCTCAGAGGAGAAATGGGGAATGTGAGGGGTGGAATGGGTAGAGGGGGATTTAATTCTTTGTTGTTGTTGTTGTTGTTGTTGTTGTTGTTGTTGTTGTTGTTGTTTGAGACAGGGTTTCTCTGTGTAGCCCTGCCTGTCCTGGTACGCACTCTGTAGACCAGGCTGGCTTCGAACTCAAATATCTGCCTGCCTCTGCCTCCAAAGTGCTGGGATTAAAGGCGTATGCCACCACCGCCTGTGTGATCAAGATTTAAACTGAATGAATGAATAAATAAATAAATAAATAAATAAATAAATAAACGGCAATGACAAAGATTTTCCCTGTAAGCAGAGGGCTGGGCTAAAATGTATTCTCAATTTCAGCTAGGCTCGTAAAAAGGAAAACAAAAATACAGTAAGCATCCTAAAATGGAATACTCTTTCTTTTGGCCATGTTCATGGCAAGTGTTTCAAAAGGAATCCTCACTTCTAGCAATGTCAGTGTGTCCAATGTGCCTAACACACTAGAAGTTGTACTGATGTGAGACGCTCTCAGTAACTATACATGCTTAAATTTTAGAGAGAAGCTTATCTGTTACTCTATAATAAGATTCATTGTGGTATGTCTGTCCTGAGTTGTCATTGTTGTGTTCCTAAGCATTATGTAATCTCTTTGTGTCTTTGTGTAGGTAGCTTTTTTGGGGGACAAGTCTAATGGCAAATGCCAATAGCAACAATACAAAAATAAATAGGTATTCACTGGGAAAGAAAGTGATACTGTGGGTATAACTGATATAATTATTGGATACCAATCACTAATCCTTATAGTGTTGGTTGTTAATATACAGGCTTATAGATATTAGCCATATACCAAGTGCCAGCCCCTTGGAAACCATACTTAGAACTGAGGGAAGACACTATGGGCTAGACATTTAACAAGCAAGCCTCTTGCTTGGAAACGGGTCAAATTTCTCCAACGACAAAGTGTTCAAGCATTCTGTCTTATATCCCTCTCATTGCCTCTTGATTTTTTGAAAATGTTATCTCTTTTTCCACCAAAAAGCTCATCTTAGAACAAGCCAACCATGGCTTCTAATAATGCAAGTCACTCTCCTCATATTACTATGGAAGCAGGTGATGAACTGCTTCTCCATCTGTGACTTCTGATATGGACAGAGAGAGGATCTATGAGTCACTGACAAGATACACATTCAAAGGACAGTGTACACAGGCAACCTCACACACATTGAAAGTGTCATTCTTCATGAACCTCAGTGGCTGGGAAATATTGGAAACTTGGAGTGAATAAATCTTCTAGTTGATACTAGCTGGAAGGCAGGTTACTTATCTCTATGAGATAAATACTTAAAATATAGAAAATTGTTCAAGGTTACATTAATGTGTTTATTAATAAGGACTAAAACTTCACTGATAAAAAAAGGGACCATGAATCTAGAGAAACCACTGACTCCAAAGAGATCTATTACTATGTCTTAATTTAGATTGAATATTCTAGTCCTGATGCTTTTCTCTCTTTTTTCCATTTGTCATAAGATATACATGAATGACCTCTTGTACATAAAATAGAGCTCCTGTTTTTCTTAACAAGGAGAGAAATACTTGTTCATTTATTGGTGTCTTTCTTTCCATCACTCATACCACAAACCCCACTAGAGTCTCCAGGGTTTGGTAGGAATGGCAGAATACATAAAATGGAGGCATAGAAAGCAGGTAGCGGGAATACAAAACTTAAAGAACATTTTTAACCAGAAAAAAGTAGAATGTTTCCCATTTCTCCATTTATACCAGTGGAGAATAGTTTACTTCTAGGTCACTGTGCCTTCTACTCTTGAACAAATAGATTTTTCTTCCAAAACAAAGGGAAATTCCTGAATTCAGTGAAGAAGCATTTGTTGAGTGCTATGTCCTCCTGAGACATAGCATCTAAATCTCAGAAATTCTACAATAAGTTTGAGCAAAGAATTTTCATAGAATCTCTCTCTCTCTCTCTCTCTCTCTCTCTCTCTCTCTCTCTCTCTCTCTCTCTCCTCCTCTTCCTCTTCCTCCTCTTCCTCCTCCTCCTCCTCCCCTCTCTCTCATTCTCTCTCCTGCCATCCCTCCATCTCTCCATTTTTCTTTGTTTTTTCTTTATCATTTTGACTGTAGTAGCTGTCCATTGATATCAGACTTTTTTCTTAGAATTTTAAATAATTTTCACAGTCCAGTCATTATCTCCCCCCTGTTCTACCCTCCAAGTTCTTTTAAGTGTATCCTAATATTAGGTTGTTTTCCTGTTGCATCTTGGGTGCCTAGAAAAAGACTATCTGTTTGTGTGGAACAGTCAAGTTGAGAACACAAAATTTTCTCTTTGGAAACAAATAATAGTATACTGATGTGTGACAGTTTCTAGGATGATACAAACAAATATTTACTCACTCATCATAGGTACCTAATATCAGTCTGTATTTTATGCTCTGCATTTTACTTAAACTCTTTTGGAGTCATGTTTTTGATATCAAAAAGAAAGGGCTTTAGTAACTTTGGTAATTTTGGTATAATCTGTGACTTGTATAAGCTCAGTCTTTAGCATAGGTTAACATCCAGAGGCAGATAAAGGGGTGGAATAGAGCAAAATATTGCCTCCAGGTAGAGATGTACAATCACATAAAGGGTAAGCTGGTGGCAGGAGGAAAGACAAAGTAATCTTCGTATATCTTCAATAATGATGTCAAGAAATTACACAGAAAATTATAATAATGCATGTATGGCACCCAAATTCTCGGTGACAACCTTTAGCACAGTCCATAGAAAAATCTATATTCTTAAGTTAGAAATGAAATAAGCTCATTGAACAAAAATGTGTTTATAAGTGCTAGAGGAAAGTATAATTGTAGAGAAAATAGAATTGTAGAGAAAATGAGCAATCGTAGAGACTGAATGTTCATGCCTCCATGACATGATGTGTTACATGTGTATCCTGAATTGATGGTGACTCATTTGATTATCCTGTGGCTGGTCAAATCATAGTCCTTATGTAATTTTTAACAACTTCCATTAGCTATTCTTTAAACTAGAAATCTTGTTGTTTGGTAGAAAAATGGATGCACATTTAAAAGAGATTTAGAAAGACAATATCCCAATGAGTTTCATAAATCACTGGTTTTAATTTTCTTATTATATGTTCAATGTCTAAATAGACCTTCAGAAATGAATGGAACACATTATCATTATTATCATTACTATTATTACAGATTAAAATAAGCATGGTAGTGATAGGCATCATATGGCTTATCATTTTGCAATATGTTTCACATTTCTCCTAGCATAAATATATCTTAGCAGAAAGAAAGTATATGTGAGCACAATTCTAGAAACAGTCCTCACAGGACATATACTGACTTTCTAGATCATATCCCATATTTTCAAGGTTAAGACATTTGACCTTGAGGGAGAAGATTTGAGTTTTCTAAAGGTATAACATATATACACAATGTATTTTGGTCACCTCCTACTTTCTGAATACTCCGGGAGCCCTCATCATATCTCATTCCCAACTTCATGCCCTCATTTTATAATTGAATTTTGTTTTTAAGTGCTTGTATTAAAGGATGTCACATGACAAAGAGATTTCATTTCCTTGTTCTGTCTTATGATCCTCAGTAGTTCTCAATTTATATTTTATATTCTCGAGACCTTTTTTTCTGGTAAAGTTTAAGAAAATGTCAAGGAAATTAATCTTCTCTCTGATTCCATCAGTATCTTAATAGAAGGAAATTGAGTCCTACCCCTTGGTCCAAGATATCTCCCTTTCAAAAAATAGTTTCCTTCAAGAAAGAAAGAATTATGAGATCTTGGAGAAGGAACTCAAATTTAAATTGTGATTACTTAATAACTATGCAGTCTTGCTCACATTACTGTATAGGTAGGAGCCTCAGTTACTGAACACAAAAAATAACAAAATAAATAGTACAAACTATGCTATATATCATAAGCCTTTTTATTCAGGGAAAGTAAGATAGTATCTATAATATGTTCAGAAAGAGTTTGTAAAGAATTTGATAAATTATATTTAGCTCATTCTAAAAAATGTTTACATTCTTGATCTAGTTGGTTCAACAAAAACTTTCTCCAGCTAAACAATAGTTACTTCTAAGACAAATACATATAGTAAAGAAATAAGACCTCAGATGTTCTAGGTATGGCTAAAACAGATCACTCTGACCAAAAGGCTTATCATTGACTATATACTCACTTCATGAAAGATGATACTTAGTTGAGAAAGAAGAATATGGCATGAGTGTGTTCGTAGATCAGGATATTGCCTGCATTTGTATTTACTTTTATAGTTCATGTAGTAAAAACAATAAAGTAGATATAGAAGAAATAATCATATCCACTTAATGTTAACATTTTCTTACATCCAGATTTCAATGTGGAGGTATGATACCATGCTGTAGTTACTTCTGTGGCTTTCCTGTCTACATTGACATCCCCAGGGTGATAGTTAATGTTCTCTTTGCTGTTGATTGTTGAACCAATAAAGTCTATGAACCCAAAAAAAAAATAGAAAGAAAGAAAAAGAAAAAGAAAAAGAAGAATATTCTGCTTGTTTTTTATTACCTTAGAAAATATTATAAGTTGTAGTGTACATGCTCAATAAATATATTCACTATATTTTTCAATAAAGTTGAGGGGGTTGTACTAATAATTATGTAAGGAAATTTTGAATAAGTATGTGTTAACATAGGATAACAGTTAAATGTTGTTATGTAGTTAATTGGAATACCAAGAAATTGGCATTCCTTTACTAACCAATTTCAATGTGCTGTGTTGCCCCAAACAAAAAGAAATATGTGAGACTAGAAAATATAATTTCCTGAATATTGAGTAGGAACTAGGCTAAAAATATAGTAAAAAGAAGGCAGCTATTAATATCAAGAAGAGAGTGCAATGGGTTGAAGGGGATGATATATTTTCATTGTTAGAGTCCATTTTCCCTATTGTCTATGTATCCATGCATTATCCATTCAAGCACCACCTGCCCCTGGGAGAACACTTCAGCTAAATGCGTTTTGGTATGGGATGACTTTCTTTAATTTCAGTAAAGCTTTTGAAAAACTAAAAACTTATTAATTAATACATAAATAATTGACCTTCACATCAAATGCCATGTCCATATAGATGTGGTAAGAATTGATTTCTGGTACCAAAATATAAGCCAAATGGAACGGTGTAAAGCACAGCAGTTACTCTGGCATTAATGAAATTACATTGTCAAGAATGGCCAATATGCCTTCCTCCTCTAGCAAAGCAATATTTTGATTTGGGTTCTATTTTTGCCCTGAAAGTTTATTTGTTCAATATTTTCTAAAGAGAATTAGTCTCTACTTTATGAATTAATCTTCCTCTTTAAATGTTCTCTATGTTCATATATGAGTTGAAAATTAAAGATCATGTGCTTGGAGTATTACAGTTTTAGACACTTTCTTCATGCCAGCACATGTGTATATCTTCAGAGATTGACCTAATATTCTCTAGTGTAAAATACCCATTTCTTTCACAATGAAATAAAGACAAAACCAATGGCTTTAAGGTAGACATAGAGCTTATGCTCCTATTCAGATATGCATTTGTAGCCAAAACATGCAATGTTTATATTGATATACTGTCGCTTCCACCTCGACCAGCAAGGAAGACTGGACTCTCGAGCTCTTCTTCAAGCAGTTTTATTCAG
>JADRCD010228451.1:16625-64269 GCA_019843815.1 Montemys delectorum
ATGAGTGACCTATCCCAAAAGGCCACGTGGCGCTATCCAATAGGCTGCCAAAGGCAGAAGCAAGCCAGGCAAACAAGCACAGCCAAATAAGCTGTTGTTTATCACTCTTTCTCTCCAGCAAGGAGCAGAAGCCTGCACCATCTCAGGGCGAGGCCCAGGGGCTCTCCACAGTTCCCCCTTTTTGGTTTACAAACGAAATGGGCAAGAACAGTGGTCTGATCTCTGATGATAGAAACAGGGACATTGTACTACCACTCCTCAGGCTTCATGTCTCCCGGGGAGGGCCAGACCAGTTGGATGCCTCTTCCACAGAGACAGGTTCTGGGGCACCAACCTGTATGCAATCAGCCATGCTCTTTTGAGGTTGCTAGCTGCAGGCAGCATACGTCAAGTGCAGTGCCAAGCCTCAAATCCCGAATGCGATGAGCCCATAACCCAGAGGTCAATGGACAATAATTTCTGCATGACAGCAAGCCATGCTTCGGGGGACTGTCCTGCCTCAATGGTTGTAAATTCATGTATTACCATGGCTGCATGTCGCTCTTGTGCAACACATAACTTACACATGCACCACAGGCCAACGAAACAGGCCAACACCAACAGAACTAACAGGGTACCCATTCCTGCCCATTCCTTGAGATGATTCATGGCTGTTGCAATTCAGGATGACAATCCTTTGCCACTGAAAGATCCATTCTTGCTGAATTCCCCTTGACCAATTACCTATTGGCATTGGCCTTGGAAATACCTACAGGATCCCCCATCATGGTTCCATCAGGATCGGCATCCAACTCACTGTCAGGACCATCAGTAGGAAGAGATTCTTCATCCTGCTTACACTTTCGAATCAACCTCTCAGGGACCCACAAAGGCTCCAGGCGATCCTGTGGAAAAACACAAACAGACTCTCTCACCCACGCCAGCACTGGGTCCGGACCATGACAGACACCCGTAATGACATCCTTCTACCTCACAAAGCCTTTCAAGCACCCTCCAGAATGCTGATGGCAATCAGCAGTGGAAAACCCATCCACATCCAAATTTAAAAAATTTAAGGTAAAAAGAGCAAGAGCAATTCTTTCTTTTGGGGTAAGGCCTTGGCCAATTCCCCCTTTTTGTTTTTGTAGAATTTCTTTAAGTGTGCGATGAGCACATTCCACAATACCTTGTCCCTGAGGATTATATGGTAGACCATGGGAAACATAAACATCCATTTGTTTACAAAAGGATGTAAAAATTTGAGGCATATAGGCTGGTCAGTTATCTGTTTTTAATTGCTGGGGTTTACCCCAGGCAGCCCATGCTTCTAAACAGTGTCCAGTTACATTCCTTACTTTTTCTCCACTTAGTGGTGTTGCATGAATAATCCCTGAACAAGTATCTATGGACACATGCACATATTTTAATGTTCCAAATTCTAAAAAATGAGTCACATCCATTTGCCATACTTTTAAAGGAAGAAGCCCTCAAGGATTCACTCCTACCCATGGCAAGGAATGGTGAATTACACATTGAGGACATTCTACCACTACCCCTCGAGCATCGGCTCTAGAGAGATGAAATTTCTTTTGTAAAGTTTTTGCATTAACATATTGTTGATGAAAGGCTTTCGCCTTCTCGATGGCAGAACTAAATAAAATGAATTCTGTCCTTGTACATTCATCTACCAAGGCATTTCCTTTACTCAAAGGGCCAGGAAGGCCAGTATGGGCTCTAACATGCTGAACAAAAAATGGATATTTCCGATGCCACAATAATTCCTGCATTTGTATCATAAGCTGGGCAATGGAACTATTGGCTTGAATTGGGCCTGCTACTTCCAAATTCTTCATTAAATTAACAATGTAGGCTGAATCAGATATCAAATTAAAAGAAAATGGGCAATTCTTAAACACTTCTATAACAATTTGAAATTCAACTATTTGGGGGGACCCAGGTTTATAGTGACATAAAACTGGATCATTATCCCCAACTACATAGGCTCCACATCCTGTTTTTGATCCATCTGTAAATATATTGGGAGCCCCTTTTATGGGCTCTAAAAGAGTAATCTTTGGAAAAACCACTGGATGCTCTTTAAAAAATGACAACAAAGGATGTTTTGGATAATGATTTTCTATGGCCCCTGCGCACCCACATTGCAAAATGGCCCACTCATCTATTGTGCCACTCAACACGTTTACTTGCTGAGCAGAATATGGAACTATTATCAATGCTGGAGCAACAGACAAAATGCTGATATCTGTTAAGGGCCTCAACTTGATCTAGGGTGAAAGAGGCTGTGATGCCATAAGTGCGAACATATTCAGCAAGTGACTTTATTACCTTAAAATCTAGAATCTTATGAAAACACTGGCCCTGAGCATCCTGAAACACTGGACAGGTGAGCGATAACTCAGTTCTAACCGTTCGCCACACTTCAGGGCAAAAGGACCTTCCAGAAGAGCCACCCTCCATTGGATTGTACGGGAGTGGTGCAGACGGTGGATCCCCAGAGGGGCCTGTATCCAGCGTTAAACCTTTGCTCTTCTTTCCTTCCTTGAGGGACATCTTCTTCATTTCCCTAGTCAAAGCCTCCAATTCCTCATCTGTATCTGACCACTCAGTGCCTGTACTTTCCTTTTGGGACTCCTCGGATCTCTCTTCCTTTATCTGTTCTAATGCTGCCTGTCCTTCCTCTATGGCTTTGCAACATCTCTGTTCTTCTAGACACCCATTGATTAGCTTCCATACTGGTCTAACACTGCTCTTAAGCATCCCCGGCTCTCAGGCAAAATCTAAATCTTTTCCCAGCTTATCCCAGCAAGCCACTGTTAAGTTGCCGGACACTGCAAACCAGGGAGCTGCAGTATCACACTCGCTGAGAAACCTCTCTAAAGTACTTTTCTTAAGTTTCAGATTCTTTGAAGATAGTAGCTCCTGAAGAGCCAAAAAAATTGGGTGGGAATGCGAAGCGCCCATTTTACTTTCACTTTTATTTTAGTTTGCTTCAACGGGAAACTTTATAGCTCCTACCCTGAGTCTTATAGCCTCTACTTCCGAGGATATTTCTTTCCCTTCTTACCTGGGAACTTACCAGCTGGCTGCCCTGACTGCAAAAAGTTCTGAGCCCCCAGAGCGGAGAGAAACAGTCCCCGCATGGACCATCACTTATTGCTTCTACCTCAACCAGCAAAGGAAGACAGGACTCTCAAGCTCTTCTTCATGCAGTTTTATTCAGGAATCCTTTACAATCTTCTGACCCGTGAACGATCTTCTCACCCGGAGGGCAACACCCTCGGCCCTTAAAAGCCCATGAGTGACCTATCCCAAAAGGCCACGTGGCGGTATCCAATAGGCTGCCAAAGGCAGAAGCAAGCCAGGCAAACAAGCATAGCCAAATAAGGTGTTGTTTATCACTCTTCCTCTCCAGCAAGGAGCAGAAGCTGGCACCATCTCAGGGTGTGGCCCAGGAGCTCTCCACAATATACTTATTCCATTCATACTGTTAGTTTTAACTTCTAGATTCTGTGATTATATTGTATCTACCTCAATTTATTTCTTTGTAAATCTGTCCATCTTGAATGAGTGTACACAGTTGAATATGTAAAAGCATTTAGGCATCACTTATAATCTGCCTTATACTGATGGATATGAACTTGGTAAAAACTGTATGTGCTTTGCGATATAGATATAGTAGGTTTTTCAGCTCAGTTATATCTGAGTTTCTAGGTTCTTAAATCACAGCTTGTAGCTAATAATGTGTGAGGCTTTTTCAGGTTTCTTTCTATTATGAATAAAAGTCTTATGAGCAGAGTTGGAAGGTGGAGATTCTTTTGGGTCTATTATCATGAGTGATATAGCTGGGTATTGAGTTAGATCTATTTTCAAAGTCCTATGAGTCAACAAAATTTATTTCCAAACTGGTCGTAAAAGTATACACATTCAACAGCAACAAAGGAGTCTTTTCCTTGCTCTAAATCCTTACAAGCATGAGCTGTTGCTTGAGATTTTAGTAATTCTGACTGGTTTAAATGGTTTTAAGTGTTGTTTTGATTTACATTTCCCTGATGACTAAAGATGTTGAACATTCCTTAAGTACCTCTTGGCCATTAGAGATTCCTCAGTCAAGTAACTCTATTTAGATCTGTACCCATTTGTTAATTGGGTAATTTGTTTTGTTATTGTCTAGTTTCTTGAGTTCTTTTTATATTTTTGGATGTCAGCCAATGTGGTACATTTAAACAATGGAGTATTATTCAGCCATTAAAAACAATAACTTCATGAAATTTGCAGATAGATGGGTGGAACTTGAAAAGATTATCCTAACTGAGGTAACCCAGACCCAGAGAAACAAACATATAATGTACTTGTTTATAGGTGGATATTAGTCATAAAGTTGAGGATAACCATGTATAAACTAAACACAGAAAGAAAGTAAGAATTATGAGGGCCCAAGGGTCTGCTTGAGTCTCACTGAGAAGGGACATTAGATTAGGCATCTGGGGTAGATTGTAGTGGGCAATTGAGTTAGGGAAGAGGTAGGGATGGGAAAAGGTGGGATGAGGCAGGAAGGGAAAGGTGAGGAGAGAGAGAGTACTGGGAGAGCCAACTGAATTGGAGTGAGCGTTACTTGGAAAAACAAGAACTTAAGACAATGAGAACTACAGCTAATCTGTTGGGGGGCGACCCTAGCTAAGATTCCTAATAAGGATGGATACAGATCCTGAACCAACTTCCTCTTGTCATGCCTTTCAAGAGAGGGATTGGGATACTAACTTGGCCACAAAATATTGACCCACAATTTGTTCGGCCTGCAAGATATTCATGGATAAATATGGAACATAATTTAAGAGAACTGCCAACCAATGACAGGCCCAACTTGAGACTCATTATACTTGCAGACAGGTGTCTAGCTTATCTGTCACGAGAGAAGCTTCACCGAAGAATTGATGGAAACTGTTGCAGAGAATGGTAGCCAAACATTAAGAGGAACTTGGAGAGTCCTGTAGAAGACCGGGAAGAAGGATCGAAAGAGCCAAAGAGGTCAAGGACACCACAACCAAACCTAAAAAAAAATCATTTCATCTGGGCCAAATAGGTAATGAACTGCCAACTAGAAAGCCTGCATAGGATTGAACTATGCCCTTTGCACATATATAACAGTTGTTCAGCTGGGTCTTCTTATAGGATTCATAATTCAGGAGGAGGGGCTATCCCTGACTACATTGTCTGATGTAGATCCCTTTCCTCTAACTGGTAAGCCTTATCTAGTCTCAATAGAAGCAGATATACCTAGACTTGATTAGTAAGCCAAGGCTGCTTAATATTCATATTCATGGGAGGCCTTTTTTTTTTTTCCTGAGAAAAAAAGAGGAGAGTTGGGGGAGGGGGGAAGAGAGAGAGGGAGTGGAAAGAAAGGAGGAAGTGGAAACTGAGATCAGGATGTAAAGTAAATAAATAACTTAGGTAAAAAAAAATATACAGTTTGTGGGCATTATTCAGTAGAAATAATTTTAAAGCAAAACTAAGGTTCTCCTGAAGCAGAATTTTCTCCTAGGGACTGGAGATTCAGCTGCTTTTTAGGGTGTTTCATCCAGGTGAAGGACTTCAACCCTCCCAGAGGCCTGCCTGACATACTTTGAGGTTTCTCAGCAAATTACCACAATCATGTAAATGGATTCATTAAAATTAACATCATTTTACATTTAGTAATTTTAAACTTTTTACATTTTCATGTGTTACGCAAGGTCCAAATCACAGTTATTAGCATATGAATCTAAATGTTATCATTCCTTATTGTGATTATATTAAAATGCTTTTTATAACTATTTTTATATGCAGACTGAATTACTATAAGCTTTATTCATCATCCTGAGCTGTAAAGAGCCAGACATCAGAAGGCATGTTGCCTATATTGTTACACTCATTGGCCAGCCTGTTGACCTCCTTCCATCTTCTGCATACAGTTGATTCTGTTTCTCTCAATGAACTCTGATTAACTGTTTTCCAGAATGTTATATGCAACACCTATTAGAAAAGAAGAAAAAAGAAAAACTGTGTACTAAAGGATTAAAAAAAAAACATCTTTTTTCAAAGTTGGAATTTGGATTTAATGTTATCTCAGTATACATTTATGAAGAATTCTTACTAGAAATAGGTTGGTTTGAAAAAATTACAGTCATACAATGTACCTACAGGGGCTGCTTGCTTTAAAATTATGTAGTCGATAGACTTTCCATGTATCATTAATGTATTTGTTTAATTTTAAGACTCAGATTTCTGCAGTACCTATTTTTGGGGAGACAAATTGTGGTGAGCCTGTGGTTCAGAATTTAAAAATATAGAAATGCATTGACATCTTACTTCAACTATTTTCAACAAACACTCAAAGTCAATTTAATTGAGAAAACACAGAATATCCCATAAATTTTTATGACATTTACTAATATTAAAACAAAATTAAATATTAAATTATCCTAATCTTTAATGAAACTTTTAACATAATTTGAAAGTGGATCATGTTCCTCTTTCTCCACATCCTAGCCAGCATATGCTGTTATCTGAGTTTTTGATCTTAGACATTCTGACTGGAGTGAGATAGAGTCTCACAGCTGTTTATATTTGCATTTCACAGATAACTAAGGATGTTGAAGTGGTCTTTAAATGCTTCTCAGCCATTCTATATTACTCAGTTGAAAATTCTTTGTTTAGCTCTGTAACCCATTTTTAATAGGGTTATTTGATTTTCTGGAGTCTAACTTCTTGACTTGTTTGTTGGATATTGGCCCTCTATCAGATGAAGGATTGGTAAAGATCTTTTCCCAATGTGTTGGTTGCTGTTGTGTCCTGCTGTCAGTGTTCTTTGCCTTACAGAAGCTTTTGTTGCTGGGATTGCAATCTGGTACAACCACTCTGGAAATCATTCTGTTCATTTCTCAGAAAATTAGACATAGTATTAACTGACAACCCAGCTATACCACTCCTGGGCATACCAACAGATTTTCCAACATATGACAATGACACATGCACCACTATGTTCATTGTAGCCTTATTTATAATACCCAGAAGCTGGAAAGCTCTAAGATGTCCTTCAAAAGAGGAATAGATACAGAAAATATAGTACATTTACACAGTGGAGTACTACTCTGCTATTAAAAACAATGAATTCATGAAATTCTTAGGCAAATGGATGAAACTATGAAGTATCATCCTGAGTGAAGTAACTCAATCACAAAAGAACACACATGGTATGCATTCACTGACAAGTGGATATTAACCCAAAGCTTAAAATATGCAAGATACAATTCACATACCACATGAAGATCAAGAAGAAAGGTCCTTCTTAGAAAGGTAAACAAAATACTCAAAGGAGGAAATATGGAGACAAAGTGTAGAGCAGAGATTGAAGGAAATACCAACAAGAGACTACTGCCCCTGGAGATCCATCCCATATACAGTCACCAAACCCAAACACTATTGTGGATGCCAAGAAGTGCATGCTGACAGGAGCCTGATATAGCTGTCTCCTGACAAATACAGAGGCAGACACTCACAGTCAACCATTTCAACTGACTACATGGTCCCCAGTGGAGGAATTAGAAAAAGGACTGAAGGAGCTGAAGGGGTTTGCAACCCCATAGAAAGAACAACAATATCAACCAACCAGACTCCCCAGTACTCAATGGGACTAAACTACCAACCATAGATGGAGGGACCTATGGCTCCAGCTGCATATGTAGCAGAGGATGACCTTGCCTGGCATCAGTGGGAGGAGAAGCCCTTGGTCCTGTGAAGGCTTAATATCCCAGTGTAGGGGGATTCAAGGGCTGAGAGGCAGTAGTCTGTGGGTGGATGGGGGAATACCCTCACAGATGCAAGGGGAGAAGGATGCGATAGGGAGATATGGGGAAGTGACTGGGAAAGGTGATAACATTTGAAATATAAGTAAAGAAAATATCTAATAAAAAAGAAAGTATATCAGGTGCTTAATTAACTAATATTTAATATGGAAGATGCATTCTAAAATTGTATTCTTCAGGAGAAATCTAAAGACAAAATTTGTATTATCCCTGGGTAGGAAAAGACTCTCTGGTGAAATTTTCATAAAAGTTCCACATGCAAATACCATATTGTTTTTATTGCTATAGCTCCATAGTAAGCACAGTTTGCATCAGACATGAGATTATTCCTGGAAGTCCTTAGTTTATTCAGGATTATTTTAGGTATCCTGTTCTATTTACTTTTTTTCTAGTTGAAGATAAAAACTGACCTTTCAAAATATGTGAAAAAGTATGTTGGAATTTTGAAGATAATTTCAGAGAAATGTAGATTGATTTTTGTAGGGTTGCCACTTTCCCTACTGATCTATGAGCATAAGAAATCATTCCATCTTCTGATATCTTCTTTAGTGTTTTTCAATGTCTTCATGATTTTTTTTCTTATACAATATTTTACCTACTTGATTAGAGTTACCCACAATATACTTTGTTGAGGTTATTATGAAAGGTTTCTTTCTCAGTACATTTGTCATTTTTGTGTAGAAAAGCAAAACATTTTACTAATTTTGTGTACTTCTAGTTCACTGGAAGTATAGGAGTTCCTCAGTGAGAATTTTCAGCTAATTGATCTATACTATCATATCATATGCATATAGAGATATTTTGATTTCTTACTTTCCAATTTTTGTATCACCTTGCTCTACTCCAGCTGACTTATCACTCTAGTTAAGATGCCATGTAGTATATTTAATAGTTATGGAGAGATTGGACAACTTTGTTGTGTATTTGATTATGTTGGAACTTCTTTGTTTCTCTCTTTTTAAGTTGTTGATGGCTATTGGCTTGATGTAACCTGCCCTTATTACACTGAAGTATGTTCACTTGGATGCATAATTTCTCCAGGACTTTTATTATGAAGTGGTGTGATATTTTGTCAAAGTCTTTTTCTGCTTTGAACAAGATAACATATCTATTTATCTATCTATCTATTTATCTATGATTATTTTGCATGTATTTCATAAAATAAATTGGTCTGTAATTATCTTTCTTTGCTTTTTATGTGTTTATGTATCATAAAAAGGAAAGGATAAAAGGAAATGGTAAATTATCCTTATGTTTGGAACTTTTAGAATAATCTGAGTCTTATTGACATTAAAGATTTTTTGAAAATCTGCTATAGTTTTGCACTAGAGAAGTCTGACAATAGAATTTTTTTGCTTAATAGACTGTTAATCTCTGATTCTATTTCACTGAATTTTTTTAAGTTGATTACCTGTTCTTGATTTAAGTCATACATTTTGATCAGTGCATCAAATTGAATACCCATACATAAATATACAGACATATGGATACCTGATTTTTTTTATAAAGAATACAGATACAGACACTGGAAAAAGGAGAGCATCTTCCACAAATGGTGCCCATCAAATAGAATAGCTGCAAGTAGATGAATCTAAGTAGGTCCATACATCTCACCCTGCACAAAACTCAACACCAAATGGATCAAAGACCTGAAGATAAGATTGGAGACACTGAATCAGACAGAAAATAAAGTGAAAAATAGCCTTAAACTGATTGGCACAAGGAAAGACTTTCTGAACAGAATACCATTAACATTGGCACTACTAAGATCAACAATTAATAAATAGGACTGTATAAAACATAAAGACTCTACATAACAACAGGAATTGTGAGCAAAAAACTGGAATCTCGAAAAAAGGTAAAGAATTTTAATAACTATACGTCTGATAGAGAGCTGATATGTAAAATATATAATGAACTTAAAAACAACAAACAAGCGAAACTCTAGATACCACGCAAAGTATCCAATAAAAAATCAGTTACAAATCTAAACAAAGAAATATCAAAAAGAGGAAATTCAAATTTCTGAGAAGTACTTTAAGAAAGTTCAGTACTTGCTATTGTGGGAAATGCAAATCAAGACTACTTTGAGATTTCAACTTACACCTGTCAGAATGACCAAAAATCATATTTTAATAAAAATGATAGTTCATGTTGGTGAGGTTGTGGTATAAGAGGTACACATTACTGTTGGAATGTAAACTTGTACTGCAAGTAGAGAATTCAGTATGGTAGTTCCTCAGGATGATGAGAATCAATCTACCTCAAGATCCAGTTATGCCACTCTTTGTCATATACCCAGAAGATGCTTTATTGTGTTGCAATCATTACTTGAATAGCCAGAAAATGTAAACAATCTTAATGTCTGTTAATGGATAAATGCATAGAAATTTGGCACATTTATCTAATGAAAAAATTACAGAATGAGATATCCCAGACCAAGAAATATAAATATGGAATCTACTTTCGTATACATGGATATTAGCCATTAGTCAAAAACAAGGAAATTGTAACCCATAGAACCACTGAGGTTAGGTATAGAATAATGGTTTAGTGTGTGTGTGTGTGTGTGTGTGTGTGTGTGTGTGTGTGTGTGTGTGTGAGTGATCTCCCTAAGAGGGAAATAGATTAGATGGTAATAGAAGGATATGGGAGGATGACAGAAAAAGGATGATCGAACAGAGAGGGATGAAAGTAGGGGATTAGAGAAGGAATACACAGACGGATAGCAAAAATAAAGACCATTTGAGCAGTTACATAGAAACCTAAAACATAGAAGCTTTCTAAATTATGTACATTTAGCCAAACAACAGAGGAGACAGAGCCCTAACTGGACTTGTGTCCTTACCAAATAAAGCCTCAGCATTGAAAATGAGTTACAAATAATTGTGCTCATAGCCAAAGGATCACATAGGAACCTCTAATCAATGGTTGGCTGTTCTCTAGACTATATATTTCTCTCCACATATTGACAGTAAAGTCCTATTGCTGAAAATAACATCTATGGAATTCATTAAAGATGAAATAGTTGAGTTAGTACCTACCTAAAGCTTTTGTCTATCAGTTTGTGTACTGGGTTAGGTTCTTGGTACCAAAATGTACTCTGCATGCTACTAAAGGCAAAAACTGTAAACACAACAACAACAATCTCTTTGATCTACGGTGGTATCCTGTTGCAATAAATGCTAGAACAGTGATAGCACAAATCTTGTAGGAGTAACATAGTAGTATAATTTTATTTAAGCCTCTTCCATCAGAAATAATCCATACCCAACATGGTGACAAAGAACCTGAAGAGTAGATAGCTAAGAAGCCTAGAGGAACATCAAATCCTAGTGTTCTACAAAAGGAACATAGCAATATAATGACTCCTAATGACTTTCTTATGCTCACAGATAAGTGCTTTGCTCAGGCATCATCAGAGAAGCTTCTTTTTGCATCAGATTGGAACAAATTATTATTATTATTATTATTATTATTATTATTATTATTATTATTATTATCACTTGTATTTTACTCTATTTTATTACCCTATAGCTTTTGTGTATATATTGTGGTTTGTGGTTTAGAGGGTTTATGTGCAAACAAGTGTGCACTTATCTGTTTCTTGGGCCTTTTCTTGGGCTCTTTTCCTTATGCTTATTTGTTCTGTCCTATTAAAAATAAAAATAAATAAAGGAAGGGGCTAAGTTTCACCCTAACAGAAAAGTTCTAAAGCCTCAGGAAGTAAATAACTTGATACCTTTCAGGAAATCTATGAAACTGTGTAGATTCACTGGGCTTCTTCTTCTACTCCCATATATAAGCAGCTGAGAATCACTCTCCAAACAGCCTTAATGGCTCAGACCCAGTGAATTGTATGGAAGAAGTATTCTCCAATGTATTGATTGACTTACTTGCAAGTTGTGTAATGTGATCCTTGTTGAATGAGTGGATCCACCAGGCATTTCTGATCCTTATACTTAACTCCAGAATAATCTTTAGCAAAGTATATGTAAAACCTTACCAAATAGACAAGCAATGCAATTACCCCAGAAAAATGAAAATACTTGTCCAAAACAAACAAAATAAAACAAAAATGAGAGAAAAAAGTAAAAGGTATGTATAAGTGCTATTAATGGTTCTATTAATCATTATTTCATAGTCAACACAAATCAAATATTCATCAATTAAAATGTTTTTATTATCTGTGTTGGTAGCAATAAGACCACCATAATTTGTCAAAAATTATGAAAAATTATATTAAAAATTCACATTACTATACACACTGTACACTTATTATTTTATTTTTTTACTCAATCTTGTTTAAATACACCTAACTTTGAAATTGCCAATCCCAGATGAAAAATATCTTGAAATAAGAAAAGAAATACTCTAACACTAGTAGAAAAAATATTATGAATATTTAAATGATTTTTGCTTTAGGAGTTCCATATTAAACAAGACCCAGTCAACAAGACTGATCATTTAGCTGCATTAAAATTGAGATTTCTATTTGTCAAAACAGATCAAAACGTTAAGTGGCAAGCTACCAATTCGAAGATATATGATGTAGGTTTGCATAAAGTACTTCATAAATCATTAGGAAATGAGACAAAAATGTACTATAATTATTGATAAAAATTCAAGAAGACATTTTACAGATAATAAAAAAGTTGTAAAACAATTATGCAAAAATATTTATATATTACCACTACAGTGATGAACTCTTAACTCTTGAGATCATTTTTTATACATTAATACATATTGGTCAGAATGTAGACCAGCATCAATGCAGCTTTAAATAAAAGTTCATATTTTTATAAAAAGTTTAGATATACTTAAGCTATGTCATTAATTGGAACCAGCTCAATCCTTATATCCCTGTCATTCAGTTCCCATAAACTCCAGGAGTTTCAGATGAACTCCTGTTAGTATAGCTATTCTTACGTAAGTTGATTTTAGACACAACATTTTGAATGGGAACAATGTACTATGAAATTTCATTAAAGGGTGAGTCTGTGTTTGATATTTATACATAATGAAAATGTACAAATGAAACAACTGTTATTTACCTATAATACAGAACAAAATTTATTGCTATCTTAAGAGACAATGAAGAAACAGTGTAGCTCAGTGATTTTAGAAGTAATCTTAAGCTGTGAAGGTTTTCCTGAATGCTATTTTTAATCATGCATCATGGTGTCGTGGTGTTATTACATATATATATACATATATATATGTGTGTGTGTGTGTGTGTGTGTGTGTGCATACATATATGTGTGTGTGTGTGTGTGTGTGTGTGTGTGTGCTTACTAATATGTGTATTTTAAATTTATTTGTGACTGGGTAGAGGCTTGTGAATGGCATCACATACATGTGTAGAAGTCAGAGGAAAATTAGTGGGTTCTCTTTGTTTTTTTTTCTTCTTCTCATTTTTTAATCAGATATTTTATTTATTTACATTTAAAATGTTAAGCCTTTTCCTGGTCCTCCCTCTGGAAAACACCTATTCAATCTTCCCTCCCTCTGCTTCTCTGTGGACGCTCACCCACTACCCACCCACTCCTGCCTCGATGCCCTGGCATTCCCCTACACTGGGGTACTGAGCCTTCATAGAACCAAAAGCCTCTCTTTCTATTGATGTCCAACAAGACCATCTATAGCTACATATGCAACTGGAGCCATGGGTCTCTCCATGTGTACTCTTTGGTTGGTGGTTTAGTTACTGGGATATCTAGGGTGGGGGGGTCTGCTTGGTTGATATTGTTCTTCCTATGGGTTGCAAACCCCTTTAGTTCCTTCAGTTCTTTCTCTAATTCAGCCCTCCATTGGGGCTCAATGGTTCAGTCCAATGGTTCTTCTGTCTGCATATAGGTTTCAGGGATCAAATTTAGGTTGTCTGAATGGAAAGAACTGTTTATCCACTCAAATATACTGCCATAATTATTCATACAATCTTTCATAATTATAGAGTTCTAAATAATTGATAAAAATGACACTATGATTAGAAGACTTAAAGATTGCCAGAATAGGAGTAACTAACTTCCATAATGAGAGCTAGATATAAAATCACTTATTTTCTACATTTCAAATCTGGAGTTATGCAATGATTAATCTGGATGGCAGGTTGTCAGATAAATCCTGGTTTGGATTTAAGCATGGGTGACAGAAAAGATTAAGTTATCCAAGGAAACATTAACTGATTAAGAATTGTGTCTAGAACAGTATAAATTCTGAAGCTTCTAGAATGGAATGGAATCACAAACAGTACCAATAAAACCATGAGTTTGAAGATGTAATGGCACTAGATGACAGCATTACAATGAGCACTTTGATCATTTGTATGGTTCAGTACAAACAAAGCATTCTTTAACACAAATAGCACTAAACTTTCAAGAAGATCACAAACAGGATGTTGAATAAAAAGAAAGCATGAGTCTGCATAGCCACAAAAATTTTTATACAATTAATAAACCCATGACACAGACCTTGGATGAAATGCTAATGATCAATGATAATATTTCTAATAACTTTCATGTATATGTGTTTGTCTCTCCGTAAAAGTTGCTTGTCTTTTTAAGGGTATACATGTCATAGTTTACATGAAGATGTATGCATATGTGTCCTGAGAATGGAGTCCTATGTTAAAATTCCCCTTCAGTGAATTTCTAACTCATTTTTGAGACAGGCTTTCCTATGAAAGTGCAAGTCACCAATTTTGCTATAATGTCCAACTAGCCATCACAGAGAATTTATGGTGTTTCTTTTTCTACAACATTTTAGCTGTAGGCACATAAGGCCATGCTCAGTTTTCAGGTGGGTGCTAGGAATTGAATTCACAATCTCCTGTTTGCATAGCAACGTATTACTACAGAACTATCTCCACCATTCCTTGTGATTTGTTTCAAATATGCAATTCAGAAGTAGCAAGAAAAAGGGTTTTCAGTGTTGCCACGGAGAAATAGAAGAAAAATTAACCATACCAAATTCCTCTCTAAAATACTTGTGGCAGAAGAACAAACTATGCTTAAGGGAAATGGTCATACCAAGTATCAGTTAAAAAATAAGATGAAAAGAACTTTCAAGCAAAGATTAGAAATTAACAAAAGTCTGCCCATATGCATGCAAAGATGATATTGAACATGGCTAAAGTTAGTGAGTAGCAGAACAAAACCAAGTTGATAACATGTATAAGTTTGTACTTCTGTTTGTATATTCACAGAACAAACAGCACCCTGAGATTTGATCTTAGCCATTCCCCAATAAATTGTAAGTGATGGACTTGAATGTACGTGTACCTCCAACATGTAAATATTGATACTGTTACTTCCACTATGGCTGTGTTGCAAGAAGGGGAGTACTTAAGTTTAAATAAACTCACAGCCTTAAGGATCCTATATGAGATTATTAATATACTTATAAGACTCCTCTCCCTATTCTTCTTTTTCCTCCCACTGCTCTACTAAAGCACCAAAAAACAAAACAAAACAAAACAAAACAAAACAATATCTGCTCAAGCAAAAGGAGCTATGTACAAACGAAGAACAAATCTATCAATAGAAACTGAATCAGCAATCAACATAAATTCACAATTCTAATTCATAGAACTGAAGAAAATAATGGTATGTTGGTTAAGCCACCTTTCTTGTGATGTTTGTCACAAAAGCTTCAGGAGAGTAATACTAGCTAGTAATTATTAAAGCACCAGGAATCCTAGGAATAGCATCATTCTGGATGGTAGAGAAAATGTGAAGACATGCCTAATGGTAAAATGAGTCTTTAAGGATGCACTTTTCAAAAGTGAAGGAGCTGGCTTGGATTTATTGAGAATGTGTGTTTGTTCGTGTGTGTATGTGTGTGTGTGTGTGTGTGATCTCCCATAACTGAGGTGATGGTCATCTTCAAAATGCACAGAAGACAATGGGTGTTTATCTCTGGTTTCCATTGGTTAAAGGAGTTTCTTCACTTCTTGTTTCCAACCTCAGAGCACCATGTACTACCTGCAATTATATATATATACTTTCAACTTGAATATAAAGACAGTGGAATGTCTCCTATTGAAAAGATTTTTTTTTTTATGTCAGGTAATCAAGGCAAAAAAATAAAGAGTTGCAAATATTACAGGCAGATAATGACCAGAAGCTATCCAGTACTTTGCTCAACAAAGAGATTTTTTTTTCTAAGATTAAACTGTATGGCGATTTTGCCCAGTGGTCCTAACTGTGCTTTTGTGAGACCAGCGGGATCTCCCTAATCACTCAGACAGAGACATCATCTCAAGTTTGGAAAGATAGCTTTGATGACTTCACATGATAATGCTTTTGCATATTTTCTGGCCTCCATCCCCTCAAAGAAATAGTTTATAAAAAAAAGAAAAAAAAAGTAGAATGTAGGCCTTCCATCTACACAGAGTTTCTCATTCTCTATTCCAGGTGCACTTATATAACACTATTCATCTTTCTCTACATATAGCCACAGGAACAATTCTTACCTACAAATTGTTTTCCCACCTTTCCTTAACCAGGGTTCTACTCTCATATTGTCCTGAATTAAGAAAATACTAAATAATAAATAAATACTAAATGCTAAATACTAAATACTAAATACTAAATACTAAAATAGTAAAGACTTCTCTACTTGTGCCTGCCTCATTATCATCATTCATAGCCTTGGCCCCACCTAACCCTTGCTCAGGCTTATCTACATCTTTGAACAATTGCCACCTAGTTTTCTCTTCTTGTCAAAATTTGCATATGATGTTATCTTTTTATAATTATCTTTTTTCCCTAGAAGATGCCCTGTAACCTCTATCCCCTCTAGACAGACACCTCCCACAAGAGGGGCAGGGGCAAAGCATATGTATTTATTTTAGATTCTATTAATTCACCATTTCAACAATTTCTTTCAAGTATCATGCATAATTTCATAAAACTCATGTGATTTTATTTATCTTAATCCCACCATAGTTGAATGAAACCAGGATTTATGTATTTCTTTGTGATCAGTTAATGATGAGAAAGAAGGCAGAAATGATGAGAGTATGAACCAAGAGAAAGACATTTTTGAGAATGTTAAGCTTTTTCTTAGAAATAACAAAAGAACAAACAAACAAAGAAACCAAAAATGTCTTTGGCCTTTAAATCCCATTGTATACATGCACCTGGATGAGATAGCACAATCCTAGACTGAAATGCCATGATTTTTCATGGATATTCTATTGTTTGTACACTTCTACATTGGGGTAGAGCCATTAAAACCCTATTACATCTTGAGTACCCTATTTTTCAATATTTTACTCTTTTAGAGTTTCTTCTATTTACATAATTAATCTCATTCCTTTCACCAATCGTTCCTGTTTCTCACTGTCCTCCCAATACTACAAGATCCTGTCTTTTCAATTAGATTGCCTTCTTTTTGTGTGTCATGTATTGAGTTTAATTGGAGTCTCCTGCTTCACACTCCTGGAGTGTGGGTCAGTTTATTACCTTACTCAAGGCAACTTTTCTGTGGTCAAATTAGAAAAGAAAATGATATTCACTCCGACTATTAATTGCTCATACTTCTTCAGGATGGGTGAAGATTCATTGGATTCCCTCATCTATGATAAAATGTTGATGGGTTCAAACTTATGCAGCCTTAAGCAGATCTAGTAATAAAGTGATGTTACAGTGACTGTGCTATGTCCCCACACTCTTACACTAGCTCTGAAATTCTTTCTGCTCTCTCTTCTATTGTGTTCCTTGAACCTTGGAGGAATAATAAAGCTTTCCTATGTAGGATTGGGCCATATACCTTTACATTTCTTTGTCCTTTGCCTAGTTATGGGTTGATGGATGCTGCTTTTAATCTCTGTTTTCAGCTTATGAATCTTCTTAACTGGGCCAGCTCAATCTCTTTAAGGGGTATTTTTAGGTAGGGGAAATAATGCAATTGCTGTAATGTAGATGATATAAAATGAGTGATTTGCATATTTCATTATGCTAATGGAGTCTTATGGAGAAGAGAAGGACTTGTTCTACAATATTTTAATTCATTAAACTAATTTTTATTTGGAACAACAAAGCCAAAATTCAAAAGAGGGAGATCATAAGGGATAACCATAAGCTGAATTTACAGATGGGTTTAATATGAAAGGAAGTCATAGCCATGAGAGGGCATGTCATCAGGTAGCTTGACCCTACTGAACTCCGTTCACTAAGCTCTGTAGAAGGTTGTACATAAACTTGGCATATAAACATTAAAGCAAAGTGCTGCAATATCTGAAAGGGCATTAAAAAAGGGGAGATACTCTTCATGTTGATGTTTTCTTTATTATTCATTCTATATTCAGTAAATTATCTAAATTTGTCACTATTTTTGAATCTATTTCAGAAAAAATTGAAATGGCTTCATTTTCACAGTTTTACCTTTTTAAAAATTTTGTTCTGATCAGTTCATAGCATATTCAAATAAAACATTTAATTTTTATTTTGCTCTCTTATTTCCATGTACTTGAGCTTGTGCTTACCATTCTTGTATTGATGATTTTGAGATATGGTCTCACAAAGTTGCCTATGGTGGACCCACATTGTTCTCTTCCTGCCTCTGATTCACAATACCAGTACTGTAAACATGTATCACCACAACTGTTACATCCTTATTGTCTAGCACATTTTAATGTGGATGCTATTTCTAGCCAACAGATTATGAAGCAAATATATGCTATTGGCATATTAGATTTTAGAGTGTTATTAAGATAACACTTAGCCTTCTAGTTGGAGAAAGGTCAATTTCCAAAATACAGTTTCATAAATGAGATAAACAAAATAGGCACAATGATGATGACACAAATTATTCTAGTGATCCTACTGTGCTTGTGGTGCTTAATGCTAATTTTGTGTAAGTAATAATTATATGTAAGAGCCTTTTATGTAGTAAAAACTATTCATATGATTCCATATGTCAGAGACATAGTCCTTTTATGCTACTACTGTTTTATGTTTAACTTGAAAAAAATTGAGGCTCAAAGATAATTTACCTTGTGTTCTGCAAGTCAGAGGTGAAATGTAGACCTTAAACATTTGACTCAACATCTTACATTCTTAATAATGACTATATAGATCTCCATAGAAGCCTTCCTATTGTAGAAAAGTGTAATACCACTACAGAGAAGCCTAATGAGTTATATGAAAGTAGTATCTTTGCACAGACTTAAACAAACACACATCAACATGCAAACTCAGATCTCCAAAATCTATTGTTCATTCTAGCACAGAAGAAGTCATTCTTTTTGCTTTATTTAATGAGTCTGGTCTCTATCCACTAAGTTGCCTATAGGATGAGAACAAAGATATACATGTTGAATGCTGAGAAATTTATTTATAGGCTCAGTCCATTATCAGATAGAATTCTCATGAAGCATCAGGGTTTATTCTGGGCACCAGTGTTTTGTTAAATCAACTTGTGTCTTTATATTAAAGGTTGAATGCTATGGTGATCCAGGTTTCTTTTGAAATAAAATAGGGCTAGGATCCAGTGTATAAACAAAATTTTTAGCTTGTAACACTGGTCTCAGGTTTACCCTAGCCCTTGCCTTGCAGGTCACATCTAGTACAGCAGTGTGATATATATTGACACGATAATTCCTCGAATGGAGGATATGTTGTTTCTTTGAAAACCTGGTAAATCTTCACTCAGACTCACTTTTTAAAAGATATATTTAAGTAACATAAAGAAAGACTAGGCACATTTACTGTAAGAACATAATAGAAAGCCAGAATACTGACTAATCTTGTGCTCATGGAGTAGCCCTTCCCCCACCCAATTTACCAAGGCTGTCTTAGCACTAAGGTAAGATGAAGGCATACTGACTGTCAGATTTTGGAGGTCACAATCCATCTTAGAGTGATGATAAATTGCAGTTAATTTAGAGAAGACTATTTCACAGCAAGTTGACACAGAACTGATCAAATTAAAATTTTTTTCTTGCCCACAAACATGTATGTCTCCCCTATCCAAAATGTGCAGGCATTTTTCAGACCTTAATGTCACTTTTGAGAACTTGTGGAGACCGCCCTGGTTTCATTGTCAGATGACTTAGTTCCAGTTGAAATCCTCTGCTTAATCCCTCAAACAAATGAAAAGCAAAATTGTCACTTTTAAATAGAGTCCACACATAATCACGTTTTGAAATGGTGCTATTCTGGCTGAGTAGAAGTTGTGAGCATGATAATATTGAATTTTAAATAATATATTACACAAAATAGTTTCCAATTTGATTTGGGGGATATATTTTCATGAATTATTGAGTATCTGATTATTGTATAAAGCTTTAGCCATTATGCACTGAAACTGTCATTCTCTCAGCTCTGTGATACATGAGTCCAGTTATCAATATTTAAAAGAACAGTTAGCTCACTGTGTGGCAGCAGAAATCTTAGACTAGACAGAAATTCTTCACTTGTAACTCAGACAGAACTCTTGCCAGACCCAAAGGTGCTTATGGATGCTTTCCTACCCAGTTCTCTTGCTGATGTTATTGACGCCTGCTGGGCAGCAAGCAGTTCTTAGCAGTCAGTGGAAGTGGGATTGAACATTAAAACAAACTTGCATCTATATTTAGGCTTTACTATCCTCTGGATAATGTTACCGGCGGCACAACTAAGTAATGGTGAACAAATATGCTTCAGATTTTTTATTCCTGCAGCGATTCAGTAAGTTCACTGAAGGGAATACCACTGCCTGTCTTCTTCAGGGATTGGCCCAGCATTTATTGAAGTGTTTTGGTATGGAACAGGAGCTTCGTTTTTGTTTTTTGTTTTTTAATTGGCTCTGTATTAGTAAATGGATCAATGAATGAGTGAATAATAGTTTTTTGTCAATAACTGTTTTTTTTTCTTTTCTTTCTCTTTTCTTCTCTCCCTTATACACCATGTTAAATTTAGTTGACAGTAAATCTCATCATCAAGTAATTGTTACAAAAACAATGAGACTTACATAATAAAAGAAAAGAAGAGTGAGTGATTTCCTAAGCAAGAGGACCCTGAGCTACTCCTTAATGTAGGGAACAAAGCTTCATGTCTCTTCCCCTCCAGAGGTTGGTCAAGACAAGTGCCATACATTCAGTCAACTTTAGCTGTAACTGTTCAAAAAGCAAGGCATTGTAGGTTGATGAGCAGGGGGATGGGAGATGGCATAGGGAGCTTTTGGAGGGGAAACCAGGAAAGGGGATAAGGTTTGAAATGTAAATAAAGAAAATATCTAATAAAAAAAGAAAGCAAAGGTTCTCACATTTAAAATTTCATGAGAGTCTCAGGAAACTTTACTCCCTTCATTCTCTTTCTCTATCTTGCCTGTCTTACCCTGCTCACTCTCTCTCTCTCCCTCCCTCCTGACTTCTCTTCCTCTTTTTCCCTCTCCCCTCTGTCAATGCCCATCATTTTCACATACGCAGTATAGTAAAGGCACTCAACACGCATAACTTTGTGTATTGTTTCAGGGGTCAGAAGTCCCTGTAACACAAACTTCATGCTGATTCCACTCTTCATGCTCACATATATGAGTGCCAAAGCAGAGCATTGTCTATAGATAATTACTGTAACACTTAATTTGACAAAAATACATCAGTATATTTCAAGGCATATTCAAATAGATTATCTTGTGAAACAGAATTTGTTCAGCTAATATGTTTCTCATTTTAAAAAATAATTGAAAATGAATATTTTTAGTGTTTTGTGCTCAATATGTTGGATTTCCTCCCCCATCCCTCACTTGGCCTCTTGACCTACCTTACGTGCCTTGACTTTAGGAAAACTTGATTCTATGTCTAATTCTTGGGGACATATTGTAATCTGTTCCTGTATATACTCTGGACCTATGATACACATTCTACATTTCTTTTTTATTTATGCATGTTCAATGCTTTCAGTATTTCATTCAAATTTAGCAGTCTCTAGCCATAGCTCTTTTCATGGTTCAATTCAGCTTGGCAATACCTTCAATTCTTTCATATTTCAAACAACATATGCCATTTCTTTACCAGGTGAAAATTGCATTTCTGATGGTTCCCATCTGAAAATAGGAAAATTAAGCTTTGTTATCCTTATTCAAAAATATTACATCCTTATACCCTGTGGTAGAAATAAATTATAGGTGTCAGTATTATATATCATCTATTAGGCTAATAAAAAATATGTAAATAGTTTACACAGATTGAGATGTGTCCAAAGATATCTTTCATTTCTAAAAATTATCTTTTAAAGTATTAACCACCTGTATTTCATGTTGTTGTTTAGCTTTCCTTATTCATTCAGTGACTGTTGCTGCTCATGGCAGCACATTGGATTTGTTTACATTTGAATCCAATTTCTTTCCTTCCTCTTTCCTTCCAGCATTCTTCCTATTTAGTCCTCACCTGCTATTACTACATTAGGTTTTCTCACAATCTAAAAGTTTCCCTTCATGATTTTAGTTGCATTTTTTATTTTCTGGGTTCTATATCTTGTTTCTAAATCTTTGTTTAATCTTTTTTCTGGTATAAAATATTCTGTAGTAACTTTAGGATCAAAGGATCATCAAGTATTTTTGAGGCACATCTTACAAGATTGTTTTTATTAAATTTGATTTATATTATGTCAATATCTAATTATCAGTTGGACTGGGTTTCTCATTCTAGCTTGGAAATCACTTTTCCTTGGTGATTTGAAGTTATTCATGCAGTATCTTCTCCTGAAGCTATTATTCTGTTATTGAAATATTTATCTAAACTCCCTTTATTTTTGAACCAATAGGGAATATTTTAAGATTTTAGCCACTTAATTATAAAAAAATAAGGAACATTAAGAAGCTGCTTGATGAACTAACCATTAACCTTGTACCAAAGACCAATACAAACATTTAACAAGGTGAATCATGTTGATATCAATGATAAAAGACATAAATGCTTATTATTGTGCACATATTGAATCATCTTTGTACTCTAGAATCCTACTGACATGTGCATGAGCCCTACATTGCTATATTTAGCAATGATTGTTGGCTTGATTTTAATAATTGTTTCACCATGTATATACACAGTGGTGCTTCCTGCTTTCTATTCAAAGTACATTAATCTTAAAAGTATATTGACATAAATGTTATATATCTTAAATTTTTAAAATTCATTCAATTGTATTTACACAAAGCTATGACCAGGATGGAAACATAGATTCATATGAAAAAGAGGATTTTATTATACTTGAACTTTTGATGAGCAGTCCTTATTTGTAAGAAACAGAACACCAAGGAGAGTCATGAACGAATTTCTTGGCTTCTTTTCTGATGTGAATCGATGTTTATAAGTGAGGACATGAGGTGGGGTGACAAACGCATATTGAGACAAAACAAACAGTAAGTTTCTGTTGTTCTGAGTGTAATTGTTTTTAAATCTATATCAGGATTTCACTTCCTTCTAAATAAAAATGCTGTCCTAATAGTCTGTACTCTGTATCCTTTATTTTCTTTCTTGTATTCTGTGCTTAGACCTTGACTCCTCTACACTGCATCTCTGGCTTTTCTTCCATCTGATTGTTATTTTAATTTGCTCACTAAAATGATAAATATTCATGGTCAATTTAAATGGATTTAAAATCATCTAGAAGACTAAGGAATATGTTTATGATATTGTTTATCAAGGTGTTTCCAGTGAGCATGAACTGAGTGGAAATTCCCACCCTGAAGCTAGTACACACCGTATTATTGGTTGTTGACTTGGACTAAATAAAGGGAGAGGAAGAAGAAAGTCAGAGAGGTAAACATTCCATTCTCTGCTCCCTGACTGCCATGTCAGGAGACTCTGTGCTCATCTCATCCTTGCTGCTACGATGAAGGAACTCTACAAAATCAGTTTCTTTTTAATTTTGAAGAGTTATTATTTCTTCATGTATTAACTGGATAAATTTCTCTTCAGAGGAATTTCAAATCTCCAATTTGGAGAAATTCCTTATCATTTTCTGTCAAAGTAAGTTGGAAGAAAGTACCTGGTGGCCTCTTATTTTTATTTCCATGTATGCAACACTTACTTTCAAATGCCTGAATCCTGCTGTGCCAGATAACACCTCCTTCCCTTCACTTCCCTTCACTTCAGTTTCATGAAGAAATGTAATTGCAGAAGTTGCAGAAATTGTGCATTGACTATTTCCAGTATGTTAAGTGGGAGAGTCTGGGACTAATGATGCTTCACAGTTTAAGCCAGTATTATTCAGTTCAGCTTTCTGGGAAGTAAAAGTTTATGGCACAAGTTCCCTCAGACTGGCAGTATAGTTCCATATATTGCCTTTTAGTCTGTAGCCACCACTTTTCATGAAATTATTAAGCTTTTTCTAATCTGCATTAATTTACATTTAGCATTGTAAATTTATATATATATGTATATATAGACATATATATACACACATATGTATGTCTGTGTGGGTCTGTGTCTGTGTGTGTATGTAATTTATAATATGAATTATAAATAAATGAATATGAAGTAAAGTTGTTTTCAAACATTAGAATTCATTGTCGATTAAACTGTGAATGTTTAAGAAACACTTTGAACTGTTCTCATATTTAAATTTTCTTACTCTTTGTTTTCCTCAATTCAATTTGTGTCTGTTAGTTTGGAGTTCAAGTTATAAAACGGCTTTCAGATGCTTTTCCATTTTGCCCTTGTTATGAATTTCTAAGTCACAAGAACTTTTCTTAGACTTTGAAGTTCATGTAAATCTGCAATTTAATTAGTATACTTTCCCATTTTTTTAATCAAAGTTCTCTATTTATAGTAAAAAATGAACATGCACATCTTTTAGCAGAACACGTATTTCACTGGTGCATTTTTTTTTTATTTGTGCATTTTAAAACCAAGCAAATTTCTATAAGTTTGTACTGTTTTCCTACAATGATGAGTCCTCGTAGGAAAGTCTATGACCATGTTCATACAAACACTGTGAGTCTAGTACACATAAGAAGGAGCATTATGAAATGTCACATGTTGCTGCTCAATCATTTCTCCATCATGGTAAAACAGACATCTTTACTGAACATTAGGTAAAGAGCTGTATATAGACAGAATTAGCTAGGGGAAGAGCATAGTGTTTCCTTTTATGAGAAAAGTCCAACCAAAACATCTCTCTACTTTTGGTCCAATCCTGGTGTGATGGCATAGCTAACACACCCTGTTTTTGTTTGTTTGTTTGTTTACTTGTTTGCTTTTACTGTGTTTTATTATAGTCTAGGATTCCCTCACATCTCTTATTTGTTACATTTCTTTTCTCTTTTCTCTGAATGTCCTAGCATATAAGCATAGATTATCAGGACCAAGCATGACACAATCTGTTTTACTGTGATAAGCTCTGATCCAGCCACTCCTATGGTTCTATGAGGTATGAAAGACAAGAGTGTTTAAGAGACGTATTGGATATTTCTCCCAATAATTTTTAATTACTTTTATTTTTGACAGTTCAGTCATTGCTCCCCCTCCCAGGTCCCCTCCCCCCTAATAGTTCTTCATCCCAATCCTACTCCCTCTGTCTTTCAAAGGATGCTCCTCCCCCTCCTCCTGCCCATCGTCCCCACTCCCTGGGGCCTCAAGTATCTTGGGGGTTAGGCAGTTTTTCTTCCACTGAGGCCAGACCAGGCAGTCCTCTGTTGTATTTGTATTAGAGACCTCGGACCAGCTCAGATATGCTGCCTGTTTGGTGGCTCTGTGTTTGAGCAATTTCAGGCATCCAGGTTAGTTGAGATTGCTTCCTATGGGGTTGGTGTCCCAATAATTTTCTTTTCAGTTTGTGAGATTTTTTTATTTACAGACATCGTTATTGCAATGTTTTGATGCAGAAATATTCCTCATCAGGAATGATTTATTCAACATTTTCCTCAAAGCAATTGTGCCCATTATAGCTCTGATGAGTGAACTCAGGCTATGTAGATCATTTCAACAATATATTGCCAATCATCACTTTTATTGGCCTAAAACCTCATTTATTTTGGATTTATTGTTTTAGTACCTCTGGATGTATAGATTTTTGGATTTGTTTTATATTCTAGAATGATGTAGAAAATGAATGCCCCATTTGAAGATTATTTTCATTATTAAAATAATTGGCAAACATTCTTAACACCACATATACTTAGTCTATCCTTTATGGCTAAAAATTTACTAATTTTATCTTTTACTGTTTCTACATTTCTAAACTAATTACTATAATTCATGGTCACAGAGATTTTATTTTTAAGCAATTTATTTCTGAAAGAAATAAAGCAATACATCTTACTTTTATGCTTTCATAAATAGTAGTTTAATTAATATTTCCTAATTACTTCATTATAATTATAATTTTCTTATCTTTCAAAATGCATTTTCTTATGAATAGAAATACATGAATGATTTGAATTAAGAATCACATTGACATATAAACTATGAAAATAAGAAACCAGTAAGGACAAATGCTTAAACAGATGCATGCCTGAGGCCAGAAATGAAATCAAACAGAATTTCTTCTAAAAAATGACATGAACATCAAGAATGTAAAATATTACACCGTTATTACAAAACTACAAGTTATGTACTATTAAGTGTGTATACAATTTGTCAATCGACATACTTTTAAAATGTTCATGTGTTTCTGGTTATGAGCCTAAGCTTTAGTGGCTGAGCATCCCTAACAAAGGGGAGATTGAAGCTATAGAGACTTCCTCCAGTAGATAGGCACAGCCTCCAGCTGAGGGATGGGGCCACCCAACCATCTCAAAGTTTTTAATGCAGAAATGTTCCTGTCCTAAGGAAAGACAGGGACAAAAAGTGGAACAGAGGCAGAAAGGAAGGCCATCTAGAGACTGCCACAACTAGAGATCTATCCCATCTGCAGGCACCAAACACCAACACTATTGCTGATCCCAAAAAGTGCTTGCTGACAGAAGCCTAGCATGGCTGTTCCATGAGAGTTTCTACCAGCACCTGACCATTATAGATGTAGATACTCAGAGCCAACCATGAGACTGAGCCTGAGAACCCCAATGGAAGAGCTAGGGGAAAAGCTGAAGGAGCTGGAAGGGATTGCAACCTCATAAGAAGAACAATATAAACTAGCTGGATCACCCAGAGCTCACAGGGACTTAACTATCAACCAAAAAGTATACATGGAGAGATCCATGGCTTCAGAAATATAGGTAGCAGAGGACGGCCTTATCTGTCATCAATGGGAGTGGAGGATCATGGTCCTGTGAAAGTTTGATATTTCAGGACAGGAACGAGTGGGTGAGAGGGTGGAAAAGCACCCTCATAGAAACAAAGGGGAGGGGAAGAGGGGTACAGGATGAGAGTTTTGTGGAGAGGTTACCGGGAAGGTAGCTATCATTTGAAATGTAAACAAATAAAATGATTCATTAAAAAATGTTCATTTATTTTTAAGAGTGATTAAGATGTATTCCTTTTAAAATGATCTCTCTTACTTTTCCCCCTCTTCTCTTTAAAACCTCTTTTATGAGACTTTAAAACCTCTTTTATGAGACTTTCTCTTTCCAATTCATGGTCTCATTAATTTTTTTTCATCAAATATTACATATATATATACATATATACACATAAATACATATATATACATATATATACACATACACACACACACATATATGTATATATATATACATATATATATATATATATATATATATATATATCTCCCAATAGAACTCCTAGCTACTATAATGAATTTTGCCCTTATACTCACAGATGAGTGTAGTACTCACCCTACATGAAGGACATTTTTCATAGCAACAGACAGAGACCATTGTAGATAATTACAACCAACTAAAATACATAGCTGTTTAGGTTAGTTTGAGTTGAAATACTATAATACAGGTGTGAATCCTGAGATTTTGTGTTTGTCTCTGTGTGTGTGTGTGTGTGTGTGTGTGTGTGTGTGTGTGTGTTGTGTAGTCATATGAGCACAGTTGCTCATAGGGACCAGTGCCATTGGAGCTGCTTAAACTAGAGTTACAGGTGATTGCGTTTTGCTGAACATGTGTGCTGGGAATGAGATTCCAGTCTCCTATAAGCATAGTATATGCTCTTAAATAATGATCAATGTCTCTAACCCTTAATTAAAATGGAATTGAAAAGGAATAGGAATTTTAAAAACAGTTTAAAAATAAACATAGCATTTTTTCAAATAAAAATGAAGTGTACATTTTTCATCTATATCATTATTGCATTCTCTCCTACTTAAGTTATTTAATTAATAAAATATTTATATATATGTATATAATGAGAAATGCTTAAATAGTCAGAAAGTACTTTTCAACCCAAATGATATGGAAAATGGTGGTTATTAAATAAAATACAGTATCTTGTTTCAGATTAATATGTAGTTACTATGGAATATTATACTACAGCAATGATAAGAAATGCCTAGATTAATTTGTATATAAATGGGTAATTTGAACAACTACTGCTAAGGTAAGGCAAATTATCTAGATTTTATTAGTATACACATACATAAATAAATATGCAACTAAACATTTAAAGCAATACATACTGGTTTTCTAATGATGAAATTTGGGTGAAGGTATGACTGATGGAAGCACTGTTGAGGGCTTCCAATTTTCATCATTTGTCTCTCTTTCACACAAAAAATATTACCTGTTTGGGAAGTGAAATAGAAGGAAAAATAAAAAGAGGAAGTTAAGAGGAATGTATTCTTAATGTGACAGAAATCCACTCTAAAATCAATTATGATGAGTGTGGGTGAAATAAAGAAATTTCATGGAATTTTTCTTAAATTATATGAAATGACATGATACTCACTAAGCTTATCAGTGATGCTTTAATTTCATGCATGTTCATAAATGTACTGACATAAACGACTTCATGGGAAGGCCAGAGAGGAGGACAGATACAACCATAGAGAGGTATTTGTTAATATCAATTCAATTTTGCTTCTAGAGAGAAAGGTATTAGACTAGTTGCAGCAGCAAGCACAATAAAAATGTTCACTGTGTGTCAGATACTGCCCTGACTTCCTATTGCTATCATTCACATAAGGTACTTTCATTTTACAGATGTACTGTCTGAGGCATGCAGTGTTGGGTATATTGCCCAATGACATAATGCTATTAGTAACTAAGCTATGATTTAATCCAATAAGAATATTAGCATAATGACAATACCATTTGGAAAACATTTCAAAATCCTTTCATAAAAGCAATAGGATGAGAAATATTGAGATGCAAATTGAAGTTGCAACATACAGTCATAAATAAAATGGTAAAATCATATTACATAGAATTTAAAAGAAGATTTGATTAAATGGTTGAATAGAGTACATTTCTAACTGACAAGAAAAATACTGAGATATATTCTATTAACCTTGTAGGGTTTTTTAATATTTAATTCAATTCAAGTTAAAATCTTAAATATTTTATCTTTCTATTCATTTAGAAACGTAAGTAGGTGAAAGGTCCAATATTCACTGAAATAACAAAAAAAAATCAATAAAAGTAGTTCCAATTTTATCAGATAAAAATCATAGTGTTTTTGAAAACAGGAAGACATAAAGCAGCAAACCTGGAGAGAAACATTATCCTGGAAGTATTACTAATAGATTGGCTAGCCCAGTTTGTTAGCTTCTGCTATAATTACTTATCACTAGCTTCAGTCATAGTGAGTGTTGTTACGACACATAAAGCAGTCAGAGGTCTGTGCTCAGGGATAGTTTGCTCAAGGCTTTCATCTCCACTTCTATACAATCCTGGCTATACACTCTGCACGATGTCTTCCCCAGCTCAGACGAGTCTCTTTGTTGATTTTATGTCAGTTGCAAAGAATATATGATATGGTGTCAACATTATGACATAGCATTATAGTTTGCACCAGTTCAAATTTCCTTTATTGATATACTAAGGAACAGCATAGCTTACCAAAGAAAATGCTGTGGCATGGGGTGATCAATGATGTTTCTTAAACAATGAGAAAACAATTGAGCATACATGCACATAAATATGAATACACACATGTATATATATATACATATATATATACATATATATATATAAATTATGTATGTATAAATTTTAGTCAATTTTCCATTCTCTGTGGACTTACTGAAGATGATGGTAGTGCTTATACAATGGAAATCACAGGACCAATAGCATGTTAGTGAGAGACTGCCACGTTTCTCATATGGTAACAATTGGGACCTGGAGAAGGGTTGTCAGGCTGTGTAGAATCAGAGCAGTGTCTAAGAATTAGTTTTGTTAGTTCTCACAGTGTATCTATATTTGCTTAACATCAGTGTAATGGGCTTCATCAACTCTCATGGAATTCTCATACTGCTGGGGTACCATCACCCTGAATAGAATTCTGGGAACCTAATTGCTTTCCTAGAAGATGAAATTTATATTTTCATTAATATTTTACATTTTGCAACCTATTTAAGTGCCCTTTCCTAAATCATTTGCTCTTATTTTAACATCTATGTATGAGGTTTAAAAAGCCAAAGCTGAAAAAAGATAAAAATTATATCACAAAAGAAAAAAGGAAATATTCATAGAAATATTCAAAAATTAAAACTGCAGACAATATGACAATATGAATTAAATAATCGATGGCATATATTTTAATGTGCCTTTTTACTTGTTTTTTCTGACTTTGAATGAGTATGAAAATTGTATAAATCCTCTTATACAAGAATCAAAATGTTTCCTCAGAGTTGTATATGAATGCTTAACTGACTGAATTTGAGCTTTGCCTCCATGAAACCTTTTGTGACCAATGCCACTTCACATAGTTCAATTAGGGGAGTGACATGATTTCCTATACATATATCTGTTTTTATTACTTCCACTGTCAAGTTCTTCCTCCAGAATTTTGAAGGTCCAGTTTGTGCCTATATCATAATTTACCTTTGTCAAATTTGTACTGTATTTTACTTATCTCTTTATTTTCTCACGGTCCTATTTCCTACCAATGTTGTAAAGTTCAGTATTGCAATCTCTAGCATAAAATCTCTACTTACCACAGAGAAAGTTCCCAATTAGAAACATGACTTCTGAGTGCCTGGAAAAATCACTGATCTTGCTAAACTTCAATTTACTTAAACTTAAGATCAAGTTATTAACCCCCACCATAATGGGCTGTCATGAGTGCTAAGTGAGAAAATATATGTAAAATGTCTAGCACATTTTCCAGCCCATATGGACATTCACCAGATGATGGGTTTGTGATCCCATGAATATTGATATGAAGATTATAGATTCAGATTTATGACTGAGCTCAGCTCTAGAAAGCCTTATTGTGGTTGTCTTGCATGAGCTAAAAGTGAAGGAACGGGTGCAGGAAATGAATTCTTAGTAACTCAGCTTGTAGCTGATGTTGGCTGTTTCGGATGGCAGTCTTCCAGCTGGAGGATGGAAAATACTCGATTCTCTGTTTAAAAACACCTCAAGACTGATTAATTGTTGATTGCTGACAGGCAAAGGGGTGTGCCACCACTTTATACCCCAACTCTACTCTCAAAACAAAATAACAAACCAATTGATTTTGGTTTTCCTCTCATCAGCCAGTAAGCAGGAAGGCATGGGATGGTGAGCAGGGGGAGGGGGAAGGGAACAGAGGATTGTTTTAATTTTGGGTTTTTTTTTTCTTCTTTTCTTTTCTTTTCTTTTCTTTTTTCTTGTTTGGAGGGGAACCTGGGAGAGGAGATATTGTAAATAAGAAAACATCTAATTAAAAAAATGCAATGCCAAAAACAAACAACCCTACAATTACATATAATCATCCAAAAAACAAAACAACAACAAAAATACAAAACAAAAAACACCTCGAGACTGATTAATTGTTGATTGCTGACAGGCAAAGGGGTGTGTCATCACTTTATACCCCAACTCTACACTCAAAACAAACTAACAAACCAATTAATTTTGGTTTTCCTCTCATCAGCAGCTTTGTAGATGTTGTAACTCTATTAATGAGAATTTTATAAAATGTTAGAATGTAGAAAGCACCTTCTCATGTATTCTCTCATCTGAGCCTCACAATCCTTCAAATATTGGAATGATATTCATGTGGGCAAATAAGTAATTAAATATTGATTAAAAATCCTCTGTAATAGCAAAATAATGACACTTGTGCATTAGTTGTTTATTTTACACAAGAGGCTGGCTATTCTAAAATAGAGGTCAGTTGCCCAAGAGTTCTTAGAAATCAAGGGTTAAGAGCAATCCTGCATCAAAAATCTGAGATTCTAGAGACAGTTGTTGAAATTCAGGCTGCCCTCAGAAGTGTACTGCAGACCAAGTGGTTCACAAACAAGACTTTATCTGCTCATAGTTTTTTTAATTCTGGTTGCCAAATTAGCTAGGTACAAGGGATAAATAAATCAGCATATCTAGGAAGGCATGGTTTCACATTTACAGACAGCTGTCTCCTTCTGATGGCGTCCTCACATTATCTGAGAATAATTCTCTTGCAAAGATGTTAATTCCATTCCTGAGGTTACTTAGTAGCTTAACTACCTTCAAAATCACAAGGGGAAATAGGTTCAGTGTAGGAATTTGGAGAAAGTATTAAGTCCACAGCACCAGTGATCAGCAAGCTAACTGAAAGCTTTGAAATATTGAATAGGTTGCCCTCTGTCTAGATTTTCATTCAGGAGGATGTTTTGGTTTCCCTAGATTGCTATAATAGAACACAACAGAGTCAGTGGTTTAAACAATAGAAATTTGTTTTCACATATGGTAGAATCTCTTTGAGGTCTCTCATAGAGTTCAACATACTGACCTTTATGTGGTCATGCTGCATGCAAATATATTGAAATTTTCAGTTTAATGCATAAAGTTTTCTTATTATTACATAAGCAGGAATTTACTGAGACCTAGCTTACAGCTGTATTTTAATTTAATGCTTACATTATAGGTTTTATATCCAAGTATCAGTACATTTGGGACACTGTAGTTTAGTATCCAAAATATGTCTTTCTTTAAGTTCATTGTAATTAAGATACATTGTTTATATTTTGTATATGAGCATTTGCCTATGTGTATACAAGTAGACCATGTGCCTTTCTGGTGTATGTGGAAGCTAGAGGATGGTATCTGATTCCCTAGAACTGGGATGAATTTTAGTTACGTGCTGCTATATGGGTGTTAGGAACCAAACATGGATGTTTTACCAAGAGGAGCAAACACCCTTAACTGCTCAACCATCTACCACCTCCCTAACCTCAGCAGCAAATAAAATTCAAGGAGATGCAATCCAGCCTGTATTGTGTTACTAGTTAAAAGGTAAGAATTAATACATCCTAATTGTTGTACCAAAGGTGAGGGCCTGATCCTGAGGCCCAGGTCTCTCTCTCTCTCCCCAGTGCTGACCTGTTGCTACATGGCACCTTAGTTAAAAAGGAGGCAATGTATACATGAGTTATCTTATTGTAGAAAGGAGAAAAATTGCTGGTTAAGTAAAAGGAAGGAAAGGAGAGGAAGAAGAGAGAGAGAAAGGAGAGGAAGAAAGCAAGAGAAGAGAACAAAGAGCAGAGAGGAGAGCTCAAGAGAGGGAGAGGGAGAGTAAGAATAAGATAAGAGAGCAAGAGAGAGGAACAAAGAGCAAGAGAGAGAGGAGGGGGCAAACCATCTCTTTATTGTATGAGGCATGGCACATCTGGCTTGTGGTCAGATGACTGGGTGTAGGGTCCAGCTAGAATGCTGGGAGCTTGAACCATTGTCTGCCTGATAGAGCACACATCTCCTGCAGGGGCAGCTGTGAAGGGTTTGGGCAGAAATCTGAGTCATAGTCTCGGGAGCTATCACCGAATGCCTACTGTCCCTTGGGAACAAATTTACTATGCTCAGTGGGTCTCCAGGGTTCTAAGGTGTCCACTCTACTGGACCCAAGCTGTCAGAAAAGCCCACTGCCCCACACCTAATTATGATCAATTGTAACCATAAGTATAATTTATTTTAAAAAAAAAACCTATACCATAGGATGGGTTTCACAACCTTTAAACCCTAAAAATAGAAAAGGAACCTCAGAAAGCATGGCAGGAAAGAGATCATTAAAGAAATGGCTTTTGCCAAGCCTTCTCAGCACTGGGAGCTGCATTTCCTCTTCACTCTCGAAGAAGATGTGGATGAGAAAAAACTCATCCACACTCAGTTCCCAACATTTTAGTAAATTTAGAAAAAAATTATCTAAAAGCCATAATATATATATATATATATATATATATATATATATATATATAATGTGCCTGGCATATTTCAAAAATTTCAAGGAAAATTTATTCACTCATCTAACAAATATATGTATTTGTCACCAAGTACAGGTCAATATGTATCCAGTACAATAGGTATAATGTATTAAATTAAACTATCAACAGCTTTAAACTTTGGGTATATAAGGATGGATTATTATAGTGGAAGAGAAAAGCAAACAAAACATAGGCTAAAAATTATGGAATTTTTAGCAAATATTATGGTAGCAACAAATTATTTTATATCACATCCTGTAAAATTCAATTCTGTTAAATATATATGTCATAAGTGTTACCATGACATCTCATAGTTGTATATAAAGTGAAATCTAAATGTCTTCTGTCTTCTAATAGTTCTATATGTAAACTATCTTTCTGGTGTCCTCATTCATTTGAACAGTAGATAGTTCATCAGTGATACAAATGGTGAAATTATCCTAGTCTCTTTATAAAGAATATAACACTAAGATTCTGAGTTCTTAGTATGTGTTTTTATTGCCTATTAAATATAGTGTTTGCTTCACAAAATATGAGGATCGGTTGAATCCTCCAGGCATGTAAGAATTTAAGAGGTAATTTGTTGCCGGGCAGTGGTGGCACACTCCTTTAATCCCAGCACTTGGGAGGCAGAGGCAGGTGGATTTCTGAGTTCGAGGCTAGCCTGGTCTACAGAGTGAGTTCCAGGACAGCCAGGGCTACACAGAGAAACCCTGTCTCGAAAAACAATACAAAACAAAACAAAACAAAACAAAACAAAACAAAACAAAAAAAGAGGTAATTTGTTTCCTGAAGATTAATGGATGAAGCATCTTGCTCATGTTACTAACATTGTAGTGTTCTAGAGTTTGTCCACATGAAGTTACTGTACAAACAGAAAGTTTAAACATGAGTGCTTAGGAATTGTGTGTGGACAGGAAAATATGCACATATTGTAAATGTGAAAAAACTGCCATGTGCTTCCAATTAGAGCAGTTGGAATGAATTCACATTCTAAGAGATCAAAGGGAAGAAAGATGCCCTTTTTAGGGATGCTAACCTGATGTACTTGTCTAGGAATTTCTGTGTGTTTTATACATTTTCTGATTTGGATGCATGAGTCTAAAAATCTCCTTATTTTCTCTTTGATCCAGTAGTATGGGAATGGCTGTCTTCTTGAGCTACTATCAATTCCTACAGAATAAATTTCATTATGCCCTTTTGAAACTAGTATCATGGGGAATAATTTTCAACTCCATCTATTATCAAACATCTTTCTGGGAAGAATCCTACTAGATGCTTGATGTTGAAGTATCTTTTTATGCAATGGGCAAAATTCTCTCTCATTAACCGGGAGGGAAATCTCTAACTTTGTATCAGACTGATAATAAGTTTGTGGCTTGTGATTCATAGAAAGAATTCTAGCTTGGAAAGTTTTCTGGTAGGGAGCACTGAAAAGATAAAGGATAGTACTCACTTTTATCTCTCTGGTGGTATTCCCATTTAATAAATTTCCAATAGCTGTCACTGAAAAACAGATCCAGCTTAAGGTGCTTCTTTTTCACCGAAAGTCTGTTTCTTCCTATACCACAGACATATTACATGGTTCAGATAATCAATAAGTATCCTACATTACCTATTTACTTTATGTAGCCTGCATGATTATGAAGGAAACATAATTATTCTAACATGTGATGGCTAAGTGTATCTCATGTAATTATTAACAGCAGCAATTGTAATCATGTTAATAATAATACTTGCAGATGACCACATATGCAGTGCTCTGCTATCTAAAGTACAATAATAGCTATAGGATAGATATGTTTGCATTTGAAGTGCTAAGGCACATTTGTAGAAATTGCTGGGTTTAGTGGCAGAATGAAAACTACCTCATGCTGAGAGATTTCTCTTTGCCAAGTGCCAGCCTGCCTGTCTCATTAAGCCTCCCACAATCCTCCTGGGTTTCATTTCGTCCTTCTGGAGATGACAGAAGAGAGGCTCTGCAAGTTCAAACAGCTTGCCCAGTAGTTCTGCATAGTTTATGCCAACACCCGTGTTACAATCAAGTTAGATGATTTCTGGGATGTCTCAGATGTCCCAAGACCACCATGTGGTCATAGATGGGTATGAAGCCTAGGATAGCCATTCTTTCTTAACCTGGTAAGCTTTTCTAAATTAGTGGTTTAGAGGTTCAAGTGCTAATCAAGATTCCCATATTCTTGGCTTCATATTTTTTTACTGTGTATGCTGTTACTCTTATATTGCTGTATCTAAGCTATAGAACAACATTTCATATCTAAAATATCTTTCCTTTGCAAACAATGATGTCGGTAATCACCAAATTCATCTCTTTTTTTTCAGCCTCCTTTCTATTTACTGAGTACGAGTCTTATGTTTACTGTTCTTTCTTGAATGCAATTGAATTTTTCCAAAAATGTTCTATTCATACACTAGGAAAATCTAGGTTTTTCCAAGAATGCAAAGGATCTGTACTCCAATTCTTCTCCCTCTTCCTTTACCCATCTACTTTGTGGGTTTTTTTTACAAGGGAAAAGCACATCTTGCCAAGCATCTGGTGTGCATTCCCTGGTCCTGGCACTTACTGTCTTCTCCAAAAAGGCAGTGAGCAGGAGGAAGGCCTTCCTCTCTAATCAGAGTGCCATCCTCACAGTCCATCCATAATAGCAAGCCCACTCCAACTTCCACAGCAGTTTTCTCTGAATGTTCAGGGCCATTACAACAGGCTGCCACTTGAGAGCTTGAATGGGGATCTCATTAGCTGCACAAGCCTATATATGCCCAAAGAGACTTTGTGTATAAGCCCTACAATTTTCCTTTGTTTGTTCTTTATTTTGTACTCTCTTTGGCTGAAGTTGGTTACACTGGAACCATTAACTCAAGCAAAATGAAAATAGCCCAGTGGGGAATCATCCTATCTCAGGCCCCAGGGAGAAAAAAACACAACAGCTCTTCTTTGTCTCCAATGAGTGCTTCTAATTAATGACTGGTGATAAGATTTTGAGAGTCTCTTCCTACTCCCTACAACATCAGCTCCTTGAGTAGGGAACAGAGGTGCTTAAAACCCACCTACTAGAAAAAAGATCTTGTTCTCCTTTTGTAAACTTCTATTTAGTTGTATTAACTTCTATTATTTTAGCTACTAAGAAATAGCTTTAGGGCATTTGGAAAGGTGAAAATGATACCCAAAACTTAAGGGCTTAGAAACAACCTCTTTACCAAAGATTCTCTTAGACCTTTAATCATTCTGCCACTCATCCTTCTTTTCTTCTGAATATAAGCCATAAAGACTGGAATGATTGCTTTTTTCTTTTCCTTTCTTTTCTTTTCTTTTCTTTTCTTTTCTTTTCTTTTCTCTTTTTAACCCACAGTTACTCTGATACATAAACTACACAAAGACCCAACAAAGAAAGAGAACTTCAGACCAAACTAGCTTATGAATATCGATGCAAAAATACTCAATAAAATTCCCACAAACCAAATCCAAGAACACATCAAAAAGATCATTCACCATTATTAAGAAGGCTTCCCCAAGGGAATGGTTTAATATGTGGAAATCTATCAATGTAATACACTATACAAACAAACTTAAGGGGGAAAAAAGCACATGATCATCTCATTATATGCTGAAAAAGCATTAGACAAACATACAACACACCTTCATGTTCAAAGACCTTGAGAGATCAGAAAGTCATAGCACATATCTTAACATAATAAAAGCAATACATAGCAAACCAACAGGCAACATCAAATTAAATGGAGAGACATAGAAGCAATCCCACTAAAATCTAGAGCAAGTCAAGGTTGTCTACTCTTGCCCTGTTTTTCAATCTAGTACTTGAAGTTCTAGCTAAAGCGATTAGACAACAAGAAGATATTAAGGGGATACAAATTTGATTAAATACGTAAGCAAACCCTAAATTTGTACCAAATAACATCTTCATCTGATAAGCAACTTCATTAAAGTGGCAGGATATAAAATTAACTCAATAAGTAGCCTATCTTTATATAAATGATAAGCAGGCTGAGAAAGAAATTAGAGAACTACAACCTTCATAATGGCCACAAATATTATAAGATAACTTGGGGTAACTCTTACCAAGTGAGAGATCTATATGACAAGAACATCAGAATGTGGAAAGATCTCCTGTGCTCAAGAATTTGTAGGATTAACAGTGAAAATGACCATTTTACCAAAACAATCTATAGATTCAATGCAATCTCATAGAAATTCCTGCACAATTACTCAGATATAGAAAAAGAAATTCTCTGTTTTGTTGATATTGTTGTACTTCCTATGAAAGACTCAAAGAGTCTTTCTCTCAGAACCCTCACCCAAAGACCACCAAGAGTCTGAAATTTGTTGCAACAGCAAGAGGATTTAATCGGTCTGGTGTGCCAGGGTTCAGCTGCCTTAGAGAAAAAGCAGAACCCCGAGTGACTATTACAGAGAGTATTTAAGCTCAGAAACCGCAAGTAGGTGTGGGGGCAGGAGGTTCCAAGGAAATTCCAGTAAACAGCTATATAAACATCTCCTATACATTGATCGATTGTTCAGCTATCTTTGTGGTGGCCCATTTCCTCTGGGTACTGAGCTTTGCAGAGTGGTCCCAGGATCCCCGGGGTTAGTTTCTCATGAACCAGGTGCAGTGCAGCCCCTGGGGTCAATTTCTCATGACCCTGGTGCAGCACCTGGGGTTAGATTCTCATGACCCTGGTGCAAGCGGCCCCTAGGGTCAATTTGTATTTTTCCATGGTCTTACACCTATGATGTTGCAAACCCCTTCAGCTACTTCACTCCTTTCTCTAACTCCATTGGGGACCACTTGATCAGTTCCATGGTTGGCTGCAAGCATCCACCTATGTATATGTCAGGCTCTGGCGGAGCCTCTCAAAAGACAGCTATATCAGGATCCTGTCAGCATGCACTTCTTGGCATCAACACTAGTGTCTGTGTTTGGTGACTGTATATGTGATGGATCTCCAGGAGGAGAGTCTCTGAATGGCCTTTCATTTAGTCTCTGCTCCACACTTTGTTTCCATATTTGTTCCCATATGTGTTTTCTTTCCCCTTCTAAAAAGGACCAAAGGACCCACAATTTGGTCTTCCTTCTTCTTGAGCTTCATGTAGTCTATTAATTGTATCTTGGGTATTCCAAGCTTTTGGACTAATATACACTTATCAGTGAGTGCAGAGTTCCCAGAATCTAAACCACCAACCAAGGAGTACATTTGAAGGGATCTACAGCTCCAATCATGTATGTAGCAGAGTATGGACTTGTTAGGCATTAATGAGAGAAGAGGTCCTTGGACCCATGAAGGCTCGATGACCCAGTGTAAAGAAATATGGGGGCAGAGAGGCAGTGGTGGATGGGTGGGTGGGGCTATACCCTCATAGAAACAGGTGTAGGGGGGATGGGATGGGAATTTCTGGGGGCAAATTGGGAAAGGATACAACACTTGAAATGTAAATAAATAAAATATTCAATTTTTAAAAAGAAAAAAAAGAAAGAAAAACCAATTGTCAACTTCATATCGAAAACAAAAAAATCCAGGAAAGCCAAAACAATTGTCAATATTAAAAGAACTGTGGGAATCACCATACCTGACCTAAAGCTGTACTACAAAGCAATAGTGATAAAACAAACCAAACAAACAAACAAACAAACAAACAAGAAAACATATGGTATTTTTACAGAGATAGACAGATTGATCAATGGAATTTTATCAAAAAAAAAAAAAAAGAAGTAAACACATACAACTATGGACCCTTGATCTTTGACAAAGGGGCCAAAAACATAAAAATAGAATGAAGAATATATCTTCAATAAATGGTGCTGGTCTAACTGATGGTCTGTATGTAGGAGATTGAAAATAGATCCATATTTATTATATTGCACGAAGCTCAAGTCCAAGTAGATCAAGGACCTTAACATTCCACTGGCTATGGGGATGGGCAAGGATCATTCCAGGATTCTCAGGAATTTATGATGACTCACGTTTTTCAGAGACTTAAAAGGGCAAAACCATAAGGTCTCTGTATTCTCATCAAGTCCAATTAAGAGTAAGTATACACCTTGACTTGACTTCCTCCCTGCTTATCTCAGGAATATATCTAATCAAGCATGTCCAGTGCAGTTGAATAATACAAACTTGTTTAAGGGAGGAAAGCCTGTAGTCTATTATCACCCCTAGAAAGCCTCCTGCTTTCATGGTTCCCAAAATTCCAGGAAATTGTTCTTGAGATATTGGGGCTTATAGGATATGTTTCGAAATTACACTTGGGTCTTTAAGCTGAATGTTCCAACATAAAGTAAAACAATTACTAAATATATATAACATTACTGTTTTCATCTCTATAGTAAGAGAGATCATCCCTTTCTATTCCTATCTATTTTCCTTGTCTTGAATATTTGCTTGAATATTTCTTTAGTACTCAGAACTTATACACTTACTATAGCACATTAAACATTTTATTATTTATTTTCCTAGTGCTGAGGTACTCATATATATTTTAATTTGATGTTTGAGTATCTAAAGGGGTCAATTTCATTAGGGCATTTTTATGAGTTGGCCATATTTATTCATTATCCAACCTTGTCCTATTTCTTAGATTTTGTTAATTATGTTGCAATACCATTCAATATCAAAGTACATATGTGATAAGACTTAGAATCTTTGATTGCAGTCTCTGGAGTGTTACAGTAGTGTCATATAGTTTGTTTTTAGGTTCTAGGTAAACTTCAAACTGATGTCATTTTTGTTTCAACATTTTAACTTCCTTCTAGCCCAGTGGTTCTCAACATTCCTAATATTCTAACACTCTAATACAGTTCTTTATATTGTGGTGACCTCCAACCTTAATTTTTTGTTGCTACTTCATAACTGCAGTTTGCTAGTGTTTTAAATTGTAATGTAAATGTTTTGCTTAACAAGGTTTGCCAAAGGGTTCACTTTTTATTTTATGTTGTAATTTCATTTTTATTGGTTATTTTATTTATTTACATTTCAAATATTATCCTACTTCCAGGATTCCCCTCCTCAAACCCTTTATCTCATCCTCCCTCCATCCTGCTTCTATGAGGGTACTCCTCACCTACCCACCCACTCCAGCCTCAGAGCTCTAGCATTCCCCTACACTGAGGCATTGAGCCTCCACAGGACTAAGGGTCTCCCTTCCCATTGATTCCAGATAAGGCAATCCTCTGCTACATATGGAGCTAGATCCATGGGTCCCTTCATGTGTACTCTTTGGTTGGTGGTTTAGTCCCTGTGAGCTCTAGGGGATCTAGCTGTTTTATATTGTAGTTCTTCCCATGGGGTTGCAAGACCCTTCAATTCTTTCAATCCTTCCCCTAACTCCTCCGTTGTGGACCCTGTGCTAAGTCTGATCATCATCCTCATCAGTATTGGTCAGGCTCTCAGGTGAGAGCTATATTAGGCTCCTATCAGTAAGTGCTTCTTGGCATCAGTAGTAGTGTCTGGGTTTGGTGTCTGCAGATGGTAGGGATGCCTCAGTGGTGCAGTCTGTGTATGCCCTTTATTTCAGTCTGTGCTCCACCCTTTGTCCATGGGAGCCTCCTGCTTTCATGGCAGCTGGGACATTCTAGTGGCTACCCCTAGTTTCTCATCCCCCACTGTTACATACCTCTGTTCATTTTCCTGACCCTCTGTACTTCTCTCAGTCTCCTCACACACCTGCTCCTGCTCCTCATTTTCTCTTCTGCTCCTCTCTCCCTCCTAGATCCCTTCCTCCCTTATTGTTTCCCCCTTCTAATTAAACTGAAGCATACATACATTGGTCTTCTTCTTGAGCTTCAAATGGTCTGTGAGTTGTATTGTGTGTATTCCGAGTTTTTCCCCTCATATCCACTTATCTGTGAGTAAGTACATCAACCCATAGGTTGATAACCACTGTTCTAGCCAGGAATAACTGTTTCCCCTTCCATACTTGGTCCCCAAGCCTTTGTTGTTTGTTTTCATGAGGCATTCTTTATAGGTTTTCAGAGAATCTTATATTTGTTTTGACTAGCATTGTCCTGATGAATAATAATGTTAATCACTTTTCAAATATGGAAGAACATTTGTGCTTCTTCTTTTGATAACTTAATTTGTCCAATTTATTGAATAAAATGATTTTCATGCTTTCTACATATTTGTAGCTCCTTATATCCTAGTTGTCAAGCACCTAACTGACATATAGTTGATAAGGACTGTTGTTTTTGCTGCAGAGGTTTCCTTTGCTCTGTGGAAACATACAAGTTTCATAACAGCCTGTTCACCAATTCTCAGACTTCATTTTTTATACTCTTAGAGGTCTTTCCAGATTGTTCTTGGGTTTTTCTTAATCTTGAGTACCCCATGCTTTCCATTGGCCTCTTCTAATTTTGCAGTTTTATATTAAGTTTCTCAATACGCTTGGAATTTTAGACAGGATGAGAGAATTATAGATTGATTGTCATGCCTCCACATGTGGATAACTATTTTACACAAAATTGTTTCTTGAAGAGGTTGGCTTTTCTCCACTAATCCATTCTTTTGTGACATTTGTCAAAACATAGGTACCTAGAGCTATGTGTATATATATTTGGGTCCTGCCTTATTACATTAGTTTAAAAAGTTCTGAATTGTGTTTTTGGTGTCCCTAGAAGGCCCTAGTGAAGTTTAAAATCAGCTATTGTGACTCCTCTAACATTATACTTTATGATCAATATTACATTTGCAATTCAGGGTCATTTTGTGTTTCCATACAAAATGTATTTTGAGATTGATTTCTACTTTTTTTTTGTGAAGGATATCATTGAACTTTTAATCAGAATTAAATATAATCTCTACATAAGTTTTTGCTTTATTTTTCTTATTAGAAATAAATTTTTATAGCATTAATTATACTAATCAATGTACACTTAAGGTTTACTCCATCTTCTAGTATCTTCTTTAATTTCTTTTTTGATTGTATGAAAAAAATTAAAAGATTATTTTACTATTACTTTTTATCTTCAGATCTATGGAACCTGACACCTTCCACAACCGAAGTGCTTTGGCAAGTGTCTGCATGCAGAATGTTTGTGAGCCTCTTTATGTAGGTATTAGAAAACAAGTTCTAGTCTTCCAAAAACAAGCAAGCACTGGTAGCTGCAGAAGCGCCTCTTTATCCCCTTAAAATTGTTTTAGATGATTTTCATTTATCAAATGATGTTAAGAATTTAAATTTTCATTTAAAGTGTGTCCTCCTAAGGTATAAATAGTACATGGCACATAGTTGGAGCTTCACAGTTCATACATTTTAGAGCTTTGGAGTATCACAATTATTGTGTTTGAATTATTTTATTAGAAAACAGAACAAAACACTGTAGATATGCTAATGGCTAAAATATAATGAAAAGATCCAATGAACAACACTCATAAAGGAGAAAAATTTTACAGCCTAGAAGAAAAGCACAATTTGCATATATCCTGTCATCCCAAGCATGATACTAATGGAATTATTCCTATTAGTCCTACCACTGCTTCTGTGATGACAATTAGTGACAATGACTAAATGCTTGACATGAGCTGTGTACACTGCCAAGACTTAATATATGCAGTTCATTTGTTTAGGCAACAATCCTCAGAAACTGCTTTGGTAAAATGAGGAGAATTAAACTTGGTAAATAAATTGATCTAAATGATTAAAGTTAAGAAAGGATATGAAATAAGATTTTAAAAACAAAAAAACAACAAAGAACAAACAACAACAACAACAACAACGCCACAACACCCATGGCTGCAATTATTCCACTGCTTCCTACATAATCACTTCTCCCTTTTCTTTGCTTGGTGACCTTGCTCTTCATCTAAATACGACTATGCATGCTTAGAGCTGAGTAGATGGTAGGGAAGGAAGCGAAGATAAGGACAAGAAATTAATAAAATTTTTTGGCTGACTTGTAGTTGAAGGGCTAAGTCATTATTTAAGGTGCTTGAGACATGATACTAGAGACATAGATCCCAGTAAAATTCACATTTTCTATAAACCTCTGTCCCGTCATCTGTACAATGAGCTTTAAAAGCATTAATAACATTTTATGACAATTTAAAAAATGAAGCCATTGATGAATTAACTCATCAGTTCCATAGCACAGGATCCAATAACTAGTAACGATTAAATCATTGTTAGTTTCTGTTTTATTATCACTGTTATTAGTTAGTAATACTAAAATCAGTCAAAGTACACTGAGAGTAGTTTGCTTCCACCTTTTATTCGATAAGCATTCAATTAAATCTTGCCTGGTTGCCTTAAAGATAAATATATGGGAGTAAAATATATCATTGCCACCTCAGAAAATTACAATTTGTTGTAAAAACATTCTTTAATATTTATTATTTTTGTTAATTTAGCTATTGGTTTTGGTTTGTTTATTTGTTTTGATTTTATTGTTTGAAAATTATTTTGTTTTTGCATTTGTCTTTTTCAGCAAATGTTCAAAGTCTTTTATTACCTACTATAGAATTATTTATATAAGCATAGGATAGTTAAATAAGTATAGAAGGAGATCCATTCTCTCAGACCTCTTTGATAGCCAATTGGTTGTATTAAATATTATTGCAGTCCTAGTAGTAGCTGATACATAGTAGGTATTCTGTTGATGTGCAATGAACACATTCAATCAATCTCTCCCAAAAGTATATCAAACAGTGAATAGCATATGTCTTGCAGTTAATGAATTAACTTATTCCAAAATTCCCTTTTCAAGAATATAGATTTTGTTCTAAATTCTTTCATGAAATATGGCATTTCAAATATTTCTACATTGGTATAGAAGAAGCAAAATCTTAACTTGAAAATGCCTTCCCTACCTCTATCTCTCCAGCTCCTATAATTTATCCTAGAAAACTTACCTGGAAGACTTATCCAAGAAAACATAAGTATGGTAGAGAAAACAGAATATTCCCTATATTGACTGATTAATTCTTTTCTTTGTTTGTGCTATTATTTTACCTAAAATGACTAATTATATAATTCATAACATATAATCCACTTGGGAAAACATTTTTTTCATTAATTATTGGTATCATCTTGAATCTATAGTATGCTTTTGAAATCATCTTCTTTTCTGATTACACAGAACAATTAGTACCTAGGAAAGATAGGAGAAGATGAATGAAGTTTTTTTCCAGAGTGACAACCTGGTGCAAAATCAATATCAGTATTTCATGTAATGCTCATCCTCTCTTGGTGGCTACACAACTCAAACATAGCCAAAATATACTTACTCCTTAGGAATATATGTTTATGTAATAGTTTCTGTCTGCAATGTCTCGTTGCTGGGGGAATTTGCCACTAATCATTTTTTTTTAATTTGCTAATATCATTTGGCTTTCTTTTCAAATGAGATTTAAAATAAAAACATTTGGCAATCCACAGTAGCACCATCAAGCTACAGTTTCATGTTGGTTCATCTACAGCTTGATAATTTACAGACTCAATGGGCTGAATGCGTCTTGGCAAGGTTATTGAAATTCAATGATTCTCTGACCTGGCTGAATATCAACATCTAATGGAGATCTATAAAAATACATATTCCTGGGCACAAAGTCTGCTGATACATAGGTTAGGATCTAGACAAGTGGTACCTAGAAGATTTGATCTTAATAAAGTCTTCCAAAGGTCTCCTAGGATTGACTAAGTTTGGAAATCCTTGTGTTAATTTGTATACCCTCCTGGGCCAAAATATTGCAAGCAGTTTATTTCTATGTATATTGCTACATAATAAATTTCCTCCAAATATTTCAGTGAAACACAGTAACTATTTCATCTGCATGTTTGTTTTATCTTTTTGCCCATTCATTTACCTCATGGAAGAATATCATACAGCCCAAACCTATAATTCTGCTATACTTGCATACAGGTTCCTAGAATAACTGTCATCTGAGAGGCTTCATCCAGCAAATAAAGGATGGAAGCAGACACAAAGACCAAAGGCTAACATTAGAGGGGAAGGAATGATTAAATGAGACAGAGATATGAAGGATATCTCAATTTACCTACAGAATCACTAATCTTGGCTATAGAAGTTCACATAGGCTAAACCACCAGAGAGCATGCATGGGTCAGACGTAGGCCCTCTGCATAGATGTAATAGTTGTGCTGCTGAGTCTTCATGTGGGACCCATAACAGCAAGAGCATGGTCTGTCTTTGACACTGTTTCCTGGCTTTGGATTCCTTTCTCTTAGTGGGGCTGACTTGTCTAGGCACAACAGAAGCAGATGCACTTAGTCCTACTGCAACTTGATTATGCCAAGGTAGATTGTTATTCATGGGAGGTCTGTGCTTTTTGAGGAGAAATGGAGGACAGGAAGATGGTGGAGAACTGAGTAGAGTTACCACTGGGAGGAGATGAGGGAGGTGAAGGAACAATTAGGGTGTAACATAAATAAAGCAATTAATTTTTAAAATGAGTTCTTTGAGAAGTTTGCCACTGACAACATTTCCTCTTTGGTAAATTCTTCTTACCAAAAGCATTTGCTTTGCCTTGTTACCCTGTTTGAACTATTTCAAAAATGTATTGATGTCCCTTGGAGTTGAAGTCTTCCTCTAAAGCAAAGGATTTACTAAATTTTGATAGTCCTGAAGACTATCATTTTTTTTCAATTTAAAATCATAGTCAAAGATAAAAATCATATGTAATGTTGAAACATTTTCTTCCATTAAAAATTCAATGGTTTCTTATGTTCTGTGCCTCTGAATTAACTTGTCCATCTCTTTTTTTTTCTTTGTTACCACATCATATCTGTTCTGTCCTGTTTCCTTCTTTCAAATCCTCCATTTATTTGTAGCTTCATGTGCACAAACCTTTGTGCCTCTGGATATTTTGTCTTTTCTTATATAAGGGAAATAAACTAAGTCTTCAGTTTTAGCTCCCTGTCTCATTCTCTAAGCAATCTTCTCTGACCCTTCTAATGTATAATCTCTAAAAATTTCTCTCATTTCAATTTATTATTCTGTATATTTCTTTTGCAGCAGCAGTTAGAAGCAGTTGGGATTGAATTTGTTTTGTATCTATTTTCTATGTTCTGTCATCAAACTGAAAATATCTCTAATGAAAATAAGAATTTTTTCATCTTGTCAATGCTATAATCCTAGACTCTTAGCAAAGATCCTGTCACTAACAATATACATACCCACCCCCCATATCCATATATATATGTATATGTGTATATATATATACATACAAATATATATAATACCTATATTCATATGTATATAAACTTAAATATAGCTCTTAGCAAAGAGCATGATACTTGCATATATATATTTAACACATATATATTTAACACACATATATATCCATATATATGCATACATATGGATATATATATATATATGTATATTTAAATGAGTGGCTAAGCACTGTGTATTTTTCTATGTGCAGTCTCAGCTTGAATTAGAAGTATATTGTTGAACACTCTATAATGTATAAGAAACCATGCTTTATTTTTCTACCACAGAGAGAATTAGCCTTATGGAAAGCCACTACTTTGTATGTGAATTTCTTCCTTTCTTTCTTTCTTTCTTTCTTTCTTTCTTTCTTTCTTTCTTTCTT
>JADRCD010228454.1:11496-23558 GCA_019843815.1 Montemys delectorum
GGGGGGGGAGAGAGGGAGGAAGGAAGGAAGAGCCAGTCATATACAACATAGACATGGTAGTATCCACCACTGTCTATTGTTTTCTTACAATCCTAGAGCCAGAGGACTTATTTCCTCTGATAAACTTCTAACAGCAACACACCAAGTGGCCAGTATGATATGATGCTGTCAGTTGTTAAAAGATATAAAAGGTTCATTTATTTGTTGTTTTCTTTGTTTGTTTGTTTTTATGATGGGTTACTTACACATTCACTTCATTTAAAGCCACATAAACCAAGTAGAACTTAGGGATGCCAGAGAATTAAGATGTGCTATAGAATCAATGTAGAAATTATCGGACATCTTCTGCTCACTCTGATGCCCACAAGTATGCTTGGCTTCTGCTGTCCATCTAATGTTTCTGGCATCACTTTCCAGGCCCTGTGTTCTGAGCCAGTCTGACACAAGCATCAGGCTAAATTTCAGAGAAGGAAAGGGAATGTTCTAATGAAGAAAGAATAGTCTACTGAGAGGAGATCTAGGAACAGATCTAAGATCTAATTCTCCAAGAAGAAAAACCAATGTCATATAAGGTTGGTCTTATGAGGTTAAATTCAAGACAAACGGAGTTACAGTGACCATAAATCATAACTGCTGTTGGATTTCTATTTTACATGGCTGTAGTTATAGGTCTACTCTTGTAAGCCAGAACAATTATTTTATAATTAGTTTAGACATGTCTGAGCCCAAGAGGAAAATTTCAATTTCAATCATCATATTTTCCTTTAATAGAACACTGTGTTACCAAAAAATAGGCCAATTCAACTTCTCACACATAATGGACAAAATACATGGACCAAATCTTAGGTGTTTTAAGGCATATTATAAAATACCAATGGTGGGATTTCATGTGCCAGACAAAAACAAACACACAAACAGCCAAGTTTATCCCCTTAATCTCAAGGTAGAACACAGGCACGACCCTATAAAACATCACATGCAGCACTAAATTTGGACCGCAGATCTATCACTTAAACATCTAGTAAATGACCCAATTTGTTTACATGGCCCTCTAGCTTTTTATGGACTTTCCATAAAGAAGTTATTACATCCATTCCCTTTATTTTGTTTAAGAGTGTTTGAATGAGCCCCAGAACCACAAGGCAGTTAAACAAGCCTCGCTTAGATGGACGTGGTCTCATATATTTCACCACTACCGGGGAACTTTGCAGAACAACTGTTTGTAGTTTGGAAACTCTGCACATTCCCACACGCCAAAAGTATTTCCTGTGCTCTATGCCATTTTAAATGTTCGGCAGATATAGCATATAAGACCCATTTCCCTGTGTATGTTTTTCCCCAATGATAAGTGTGGCATTTACACTTCTTCCAGAAGGCCCATACCTCCAAGGGTTTTTGCTATGCTGGACTGACCATACGGAGCAGGCTGCAGAGAAGGACTGCAAGGGGAATGGGAAATCCAGACAAGCTAATTGGTTTCCTAAGATGTAAATGCAGGCTCTAGAAGGAAATCATTTTAAAGCAGTTAGCTTAATGGGGTGCCCAACTGATGCCTATTAAAAGTTATCGATACAGATTAAAAATGAATTTCCACCAGGAAAAAAAAAAAACTCTTTTTAAGAAGCAGAGAGATTGTGTAATTCCTTATTTCATGTGCTTAATCATGCCTTTAAACCTCAAGTCTGCAAATATGCTCAAGAAAACAGAAATGAAAGTTACTCTTTAATGATTTACTGTCACCAATTAAGTTTCTAGATTAGCCTCTCAATATCCTGGCCAGATCTCAACCTGCAGTACTTACGCTATTATTAGAGGGCTGCTTCATACAGAAATAGTCAAGACAATTTTGAGCACAGTGACAAACACATAGCAAGCTTCTGCTGCTATCATCATCTGTACCTCTAATAGATAGGAAATTGCATCAGAAGCTATGAAATTGTGCCTTTGCTGTGTATGGTGTGCAGTCTTGGTACTGTGCGGTTCTCCCCGTGTGCTTGTGGAATGTCAGGAACAGTACAGTGAACTGTTTGCATAGATTGAGACACTACTGCATCCAATTTAATTAGATTATTGTCATCATCTTCATCATAATCAACAACAACAACAACAAATACAAGAACAACACACTCCACTCTGCCCCCAGGTCACCTCCCTTTGGATATAGATGTGTAGATCCATGCTTTTCAATTCAAATATACCAAATTTTAATCTTTTCCCAGTGCCTAAAAATCACTCTAATGAGTTCAGATCGATTTATTAGTGACTCTACATTTTATTGTAATTAATGGGAACAGGGGCCTTATTCATGCCTTACACATGTGTTCTTCAGTGACCTAAAGGCAGGACATACTTTACTAAGCATTACTGTGGACTTGCAGTGCTTCCCAGGTTCTTAAACAATGTGAACCTCAGACCCCATAATCAAGGCTAGGTTTAAAATACAAGTCAGAAGTAAATGCTTTGAATTGTCCCTGTTTCCCAAAATCAGGAAGAAACCACCCACTGATAAGAAAGTTGGCATTTCTAGCCAGCCTGGTCTACATAGTAAGTTCCAGGACAGCTGGGGCTGTGTAGAAAAATAAAGTCTCCCACCCTCCCCCAAAGAAAGATGAATATTTCTTTCATCTCCTCTGTTCACATCTTGCTCACATCTCAAGCAAATATCTCTCAATGCACTGGTTGTAAACACCCTCTGCTGCCATCCAAAGGGAAATTATAACACTTTACGGCCTCCGAATCTACATTTCTAATCACCCTAGCTATGAGCTGGTGTGACAGTATGGGATATAAGCTGTGATTTATCCCCCAGTAGAGAGAAAAGATAAAAGATATGACTGTTAGAAGACAGATGTCTTTATAAATAGCCAGCAAAATAGAACAGCCAGAAACAGCCTAACTGTCATGGAAGTCTAATTTCTATTGTTGATGGTGTCTCATCTATTTTGTGATGCAAGGGCAGGTGCAGTGGACAGCTGGACATACTTAAGCCAAAGGCCTCCCTCCATTTTACAAACACTGAAATGCTTGAAATAGCATCCACCCAGGGGCAAGGATTTCCTGGAGTGCAAACAGTATAGCCTCAAATAGTGGCAACGCACCAACACAGCATACCCACCATAATTGAGGCATTTCTAGTTCTTAAGCATCTTAAGATGGTATAAGCATTGCTATATACACGGCCCAGAACGAACCTCACCAGAGAACTGACTTGGCAAAGACATCTTGGAAGAATTAATATTTTAAATATTAAAAACTTGACTACTGATAACTTGAATCCCTGTTCCCTGAAAAGTGTTAAGGCTGCATGCAGTCCATATTTAAGTAACAGCCTCATTATACTGATGGTCTGTAACAGAAGCCACTTCTTGTCAACCTCTGGAGCCCTCCCCCAGCTGCCTTCTGCACTCCATCTATTTCATGAATGAAGTATGAAAATAGCTCTTTGTTTACATAAAGGAGGCAATAGAGAAGAGTGTGAAGTGGGCAGGGCTTGGGAGTTAGAGCAGAGACTATGCAGCTTGCTCATGTAGCCAATTCAGAATATGCTTAACTACTGAGAGAGCAGAAAACTTCAGGCAATGAGCAAGTAACTATGAACACCAAAGGAGACCACTATCCCTACATGCCTGTTTAGAAAATAACAAAAACAGTGACTTTCAGCTGGATTGTTAATGTGACAACAAATTTGTCTTTCCTTGGGTTGACTGGCAGTGCTGCAGGAAGCAAACACTGAAACCAGCATCAGACTTCAAACACGCAAGCTTAGGACAACTTTTCACCCTCCCAACCTGTGCTCTAGACTGCTCTTGCCTCTATTGTTTCGTTCAGGCTTTACCCCAAGACTCATTTCAAATCAATTCAGCTTATCCTTAAAGGAACATTTCTCCTTGAGCCACCTATCTAGACAAAATCAGCCATTCCGATGAAGAAGCTAAGTATCATTGGTCCTCTTCATCGCTATGTGATTGTTGACACAGAACTGATAGCACATGAGGTAAAGGATGGTTCTGCCAACCTTCTGAAGCAGATTTCAAGGGCAATAATTGTCCCAGTGCTCAGAAAGATGGAACAGGAGGATGGGGAGTTTGAAAACCAGCCTGGGCTATAGTAATGAGATCAGGACCAGCTTGAACTACAAAGCAAGACCAGATGTATAAAAGGAAGAGGAGAAGGAGGATAGGGAGGAGCAACAAGTTCTTCTTTATGCATCCAGCAGAACTCCAACACCTAGGCCAAGCCAGGCACAGAATACACGCTCATTTTATTTGCTGATTGAAAGCAATGTCCTAATAAAGCATACAAGATCTGTTTCATAAAGACAAGGCACAGGACTCCAAGATTTATCCTGGAGTTAGATTTAAGTAGAATCTTTCACCAGCTGTGGAAACTCCACTAAGCTATTGTTTAATACATCATGGACGCTTGCAGATGGACTGTGCACTTGCAAACACGAAGCACAAATATGCTCCCTGACAGGCACACATGGGAACTCATAAAGGTTCTCAACATAAGAGACTTACAGAGCCACTCAGACCCTTCCTCACACTGAAGGCACTGAGCCTTCCTGGTGGCTCTTGTAGGCTTACCAATGCACAATGGACACTGCAGCAATAGAAACTCATAACCTTGAGCTTACATCAGTGTGCCTCTTGGAGTTAGGAGACTGGATTCCTGATGATGTATGCAGGAACACACCTCATTTGATGGAGAAATGACTCAACTACAGTTGGAACTGGATGAAGTCAGGTACAAAAGCATCATTGTTTGAAACTTAGAAGAATTACCATGGAACACCCTCACACAGAAGCAGTTAAAACTAGCTTTGGAATGACACTTGGGTGACAACCTAGACCATTTTCCAAAAAGGAGGCAATGCCACCTCCAATGGACCAGAATGACATCAGTGAGGCCCAACACCTAAGGTGATATGATGGCAATGGCATAAATGTAGAAAATATTTAAGATGTACAAAAGTACCACATTTAAGGGCTTGGCTCCTGTGTTACTATCAGTCCGATATCTCATCCTTATAGATTCCAGAGCCTCTGTGTTCAAATTTAGTAATTTCAAAACAAATTTTAATAAACAAAATCTTTTTATACAGAATAACACACTGTGCTTTCGAGAGCTCACCAAAAGATTGACACCTTAAAAAAATTATATATACAACCCCCGCGTAGAACCAAGCTTGCCAACATCAAGCATCCATTCATCACTGTCAGTTACTGAAGTATTAACCACTGAAATATTAAAAAATAAGTTATTACAAACCGAATATAAACTGAAATATTAAGAATAACTCACCTAGCAGTTTACTTTCTTGCTGTGAAGGTCTGAAACTGAATGGTAAGAATTTTTAAAAGCAATCCTTTAAGTCATTTGCCGAACTGTCCCGTGTTTATACAGCAGAATGATCACAATACCTTCTTATATGAAAAAAAATGCTTTAAAATGTATCTCACTCTGGCAGCACAATGCCACTGGCCTGACTCTAATACAAGGACACTTGCATCACTATGTTAGCAATTGGCTACTGACCCATTCATATCTTTACAGGGGTTGTCTCCTTCTCTAAGGCCTCATCCCCTTTTCCTATCAGTGGATCCTAGGATCTTCTTAGGTCAAACATCATCAGCATAGTTCTGCTTGCAGATTTCTAACATTTTAAGGTACAAGCTCTCTATGAGCCAAAGTACAAAATAGAAGGCATCCCAATTTTGCTGGCTTCTCATCTACTTACCAATCCCAGGAGTCTGGTTCACATCAAATCCCCGTCCTCAGCAAACACAACACATGTACATAAACAAATAGCACTTTTAAGAGAGAAGCCAACATCATTGTATCTAGAAAACCTGCCCACTGTTGGTATACCACACTTGGGAATTTGGTAAGTTCATCAACACTGTCAAGTTGTATTCCAATCTGTCCCACCATTTCCAAGTTTATCTTCCTATGGAAAGAGCTATACACTATGGAAGGCATCTTTCAAAGGGACTTGGTTCTGTGGAAGGTATCACACACAGTCTTGCACCTCATAGCCAGAACATGTCACAGATATTTAGTGAAAACACAGGCTTTTGCACACTCTGATCCAGGTGCTATATGGCTCCTACAGAGAACAAATCAGACTAGGTCCATGCTCTCAAGAAACTCAGACTCCATAGTAAGAGAGGGAAGAACAGGCAATTAAAAGGAGAGGAGGAGAAGAAAAAGAAAAGGAAAAAAGAATCGAGGAACAAGAGGAGTGTATCAAAGCACGGAAAGTTCTATGCAGCTAATTATACTATTATATTTGACAAGACAGAAGATTGGCTAGTGTTGACTAAAGGGCCAGCAATACCTGTCCTGGGAGAAGCTGTGTCTAATATCCATGACTGGAAGTTACAAGTGATACAAAAGAATAGTAGTTAGTATTTTCCAGGGACACAGACAGGCAACTAAGCCACTGGGTTCCCCCATGTCTGGCTCCATACCTCTTCCAGACACAATCCTTAAAAGGGGAAGCCAAACAGTTGCAAGGATGTGAGGGATAACCAAAAGAAACCGCATGTCTCTTCATTCTAGGTCCCTCTTGTAAGTTTTCCTGCAGTCTGTGCTAAGTTGTCTACAGTGTCAGAAAGCTTTACTGTTGGCATGATAGAGACACTGACCACTCAGCTCTGAGACCCAGAGTTGAAGGAGCTTTTCCCAGACTTGGGGTTATTCCAGGCAGGTTTGAATGGCTGGACCCTTTGTGCTGATGGAAGAGTAGACTCACTGCAAACATTTTCCCATTTTACCATAAGTACTACGGCACATCAACATGGAATTAACCTCTAGAAAGATTCATAGGAGAAAGGAAATGGTAGTTTTATTACGCACAGTTGAAGTCAGATGTGGAAATAAGTATACAGCACAGATTGTTTAATAAGTGAATTAGCAATTGCACAAAGATATTCTGGCTACAGACAACAGTGTCAAATAAATGACTGAAAACACTAAAATAAGAATAATCTAATGAAGGAACTTCAATTATGGCATGCTATTTTGACTGACAAAACACAAAGCTATGGGGACAACTTTAGTGGTCTTGGAAATATTTGATTTGTGGGTGTTTTATATAAGTTAATATATTTCAGATTTTCATAATTTTTACGTAAGGGATATGAAACTTTATAGCTACAACTAATAATTTTACCACTACAGATATTGCAAGCACAAAGGTAGAAGTGAGTGTGAGACAGATAAGAAGGAGATTTCAAGAAGGTGAAAAAGACAAGACATAGGCGGCGTGGCTTAGCTGACTGAGAGAGCTATGCCAGTATTCTGTATCAGTCAAGCTGGAACTACTGAGAAAGCTCAGTTCCCACCCCAGCATCTGTTTAAAAGGACCTAACACATTCCTATGCCCATCTGCAAAGCTTCTATGGGGCCTTTACACTTTCTGAATACCTTTTAAATTTAATGCAATGTATGTCTGATTCAGTATAGACTGTAGCCGTTGATACAGGACTTCCAAACCCATCTATTGGAAGAAAAGGACAGCAATCATCATTACACAATTGTTCTTTACTTATTTAGCTGCCTCAGCTATCTCATACAGAACAGACCCATAGGAGGAAGTTTCTTCTTAAAGCTCAAAAATAACAAAAATAAATGTGATGAAGGTCACGCTCCAAACCTTAAGGACTGCCTTGCAGCCAAGTCCTTGGAGCCCCCAGTTGGAGCCTGTGTACCGTAGGGCATCTTTCTAAAGACTCTGATCAGTTTGGTCACAAAAGAGCTTCCAGGCTCCTATCTAAAGAGTAAAATGTGGGCTCTGTTTGATTAGGTGCAGGCCTGTGGCACTAAAAGAGGAATCAAACATTCAAAAGCACTTCTAGTGGACCATTGTCCCCAAGGGAAGTTGCCAAAGATCCATGAGACCTCCCTTTAGGAAAGAGCGTATGCAGTAATTGTTGCTCATAAATGAGCCCTAATAAAGACAAACTCTGAAGTCAAAACCCAAGATGGTTAGGGAGAATGAGGACAGCAGGAAGAAACTTCAGATTAGGGGGTCAGTTAAGACCACTTACATAAAACAAGTGAAACATCCCTTCACCGACAGCTTTGTCATTGGTATCTATTTGCTACATCTGATGCACAAACCGAGCCTTTCCTCTTGCTGCTTCTGAATATCTGCGTGATTCCTCCTTATTGGAACTCAATAGAAGAACTCCAGCACCTCATAGGAGGCATTGTTATCTAAAACCAGTGCTTGCCAACATAAGTATTCCCTCCTAGTGTTTAACACCCAGATGTCCCCCAAATAGGTGAAAGTTGGTTTTCAATTCATTTCCTCAAGGGAAATGTAAAAAGCCTTGCTTTATATAGGAGCCATCAGGGTATGGAATAATAATAGGAATGAAGATGAGCTTTTGTAATACTTGTGAGGCCTGAGTCCCATCACCAACACTGGGAGGAAAAGATAAAAGTGTGCTCCATTCAAGATATGGCAATTCAAGATTATAGCAAGAGCTATAATCTTAAAATGGGAAACAAATGAACAACAACCAAGTAACTAGTCCATACGCTCCATTCTAAGTGCCCATATCTAGCTCCACTATAGAACAGATAGAGCACCCAATTTCCACTTATGACATCAAATTATTACAGAAACTAATCAGTCCCAGGAATATGAGCACCATGGGGAAGAGGGGGTACTTGAAAACAGTTTCAATCTCTTATGATCACAAAACAAGATCAGGTTGGACCCTATGTGTTTGGCCCTTGGAAGACTTTTACACGAATCAAGTGACCCCTGGCATCGTCTAAGGGAACTAACTGTTAAGAAGGTTCATACCTACAGAACCATCAATGCAAACAACAGGGCAATCAAAACTCAAAGCACAACCCAACAGGAGGATGGAAAATAACCAATGTAAGGAAGTGGCACTTTGGGAAGTCAACGAAAAGTTAAAAGGAGCTATTGTTATTCCAAGAAATCTGGTCACATTCCAGAGGGCTCTTCTTCCAGCCCACCTGATATTCTCAAACCCTGAAACCCTAAGTGTAAAAGTCGGCCTGAGCATGTGCAGAAAAATAGCTCTATATTGCCCCCTAGTGTTAGATGGTACTACATCTCTTAGTCTGACAACTATTAAGGTGAGTAGTTCCTCTCCTCTCTACTTCCTGCTCCCAACCCTCCAAAGAGCTAAACATAGCAGATAGATCCTCTGCCTGCAGATTAGGAAACGACTAGACTATTTTTAGTATCATGCATCTTAGGAATGAGAATGGCCCAGCATCAGATGGCACCAGAATGTGTGTGGCCTGGCTTACTGAATTCCCATCTTCTGAGGATGTGAAGCTACACAGTAGCTAGCTGCAGCCAGCTGAAAGCTCTGGGGCTCATTGCAGAGTGATGATAGCATGTAGATCAGAAGAAAGGACTGCAAGGAAAAAGCAAAAGGATGTAAAAGTAGCAAGGATGATGGGGGATGCTGGGACCCAGCAATAGGAGATGAGGGACTAGAAATAGAAAGAAGCACTTTGCAGTGATAAGTTGAAGCTGTGTTGCTAATAGAGATCTAGTAAGAAGCAATATTTTAAACTAGATATTTATTTTGTATTAGAAAGGACAAAGGTTGGTTGGATTTGCTTCCTGCCTGGGTATAGCTGGTGTTGTGGCTCCTTTGATCTCTCAGGTTTCAGCAGGCTCTATGATTATAGATAGATCACTAGGCTGCCCTTTGATCAGCAGTTCAAGAGCCTTAAGGTGCCACATGCCATCATGTTAGCCAGAGGTAAGGAGCAAGCATAACAAGAAATGCCATGCTATATCCTGGCCCAGCAACGTATAGGAATGATGAAGAGTACATATGTATTTTTGGACTTTGTCTTAAGATGTGTACTTTATAGAGTTGAAATCCAGATGTGAAGCCTTGAAGCATCCCCTATAAATAGAAAACGCCACTCCATTCTCATTTTCCAACCATCTCTCGCAGACATCTTACCTGGCTAGTGAAATTGCATTGTAAACAGATGACAAAGTAGAAAAAAAATGTATATTTCTTTTTAAATAGCAAGCAAGAACCTCCACTTGTAAACAGGGTATTTAATATTCCAGTTTTAGACAGCCTACATTAACATTGTGGTTTCATGTGTAGTATAAAGTTTCTATTTACAAAAGAGCCTCAGAAATGGCTTTATAATGGTAGATCAAGAGCAAAAGAGTTTAGAAATTGAATGATGTGAATCATATGGGGTTCAGAGGCTAAGCAAATTACACACCCAAAGCTTCCCTGGACTTATGAAGGAAGCTTTTCTCCAGCTCTCTGCAATCCCAGCCCAGGGGAGCTTGCATCTGAAAGTTTTCTAAACATTTCAGGTACACTTGAAAGCTGAAAGTAATTCTCATTTCCTATGCAGGATTAAATCACTTCCAACACACACAAAATAGTCATTCATGAACATAGCCAAAAAAAAAAAAAAAAAAAAAAATACACCACCAAAAGGTGAGGGCTTCAGGGCGCAAAGGCGTGTTTTTCAAAAAAAAAAAAGTGCAAGAGAAAAACCATAACCAATCCCTTTGAAAATGTCCAGGTGGCTTCTTGACCTCTGTATTTCTCACCTAATTCTTTATTGGTGCCTGCCTTCCCATATACAGTGTTTCAATTAAGGACTTGGATACCTTTCCTGAACTCTCCATTCTTAAACTGCTCCTCCCCCCCCCCCCCCCATACCTGCTTAAGGTCAAACTTGCCACGACTCATTCATTTGGGGATTTCTTCTTAAAGGCAGTTCTTTTATTTGTAACTCTGGCCATATGCCACCTAGCAATGTGGTCACAGCTGACTTTTCCAATTCTTCGCATCGCCCATGCGTCCTCTCCAATCTGAGGTTGCAGGGCACTCCTTGCTCCCTCTGCCCTGTGAGCTTCAGAAGTTGCAAACTCCCGAAATCCCCCCCCCACACACACACACACCTCCGAAAGTGCACGCGAACTCACGAGACTCCCATCTGCAGCCTCCAGAGACGCGACCATCAGCTAGCTCCAGAGCTGGAGGACCCCACATGCCACCGCACAATGCCAACCGGAACGCACAGAGAGACGCGGGAAGGGGGAGGAGGGGGCGAGACTCACCGTTCTGCTCCTTGTCGCTGGAGAGCTGCAACTTGCTGCTCAGGTTGGACTCAGCCCGAGTCCCGGTTCTCTGGCCGGCTAGGGCAGATGTCAGCAGGAGGAGGCCGAGGAGGAGCATTTGGCTGACTGGGGCGAGGACTCACTCGCGGCGGGCACTGGGGAAGCGAGGACTCCAAGGCTCAGCCCAGCCGGGGAAAGGCTGCGCTGCGGTGGAAGCGCCTGGCCGGCTCTGGCAGCGGAGAATCGCAGGGTAGTTTCCACATAATCCCATCCAAAAGTTTTTCCTAGAGCCCTCTTCTGTGTCTCCAGTTTTTGAAAAGGATCAAAGCAAAACCTGGACCTGAACCAGTTTCCCAAGGTTTAAACAAATCCTGAGCTGTGCCGAAGTGCGGGGGGTGGGGGGAGGCGAGGGAGGAAAGAGGGGGTGGGGACGCGGGGGAGCGGCGATGAGTCGCGGCGACTCGCAGAGAGCACCTGTCAGTTTGGGGGACAGGACACAGGCGAGGACTAGGGGTCCCGCCGAGCCAGACTGGAAGCCAGGTCGGCAGGCAGCGAGGAGAGCACCTTGGGATCAATGACAAAGCTGCGGATCGGGGAGGCCGGCGGCGCCCCACCCCCACCTGGGGGGAGGGGACCGTGCCCTGCGAGTGCGGCGCGGGTCCCGGGCGGGCAGGGAGGCCGCGGGCGCGACTCGGGGCTGGCCCGGATCCACCGCGGAGCCGCCTCTTGGCTGCAGTCTTTGGCCACCGAAGGTCCCTCGGGTACGGGTGAAGCGCTGTAGGAAGCCGGGAGAGCTTGGGCGGCTCGGAGTCCCGAGCGCTCGGATGCCTGCCCTAAGGCAGACCAGGACGCAGGGCTGGGGAGCGGTGGCCGCTAGGCACGGGCTGCTCAGGGAAGGCCTGGCTGGCCGGGAGGACCGCGTTTGTCCCCTCCCCGTCTCCACTTTCCCCCAGCGGGC
>JADRCD010228455.1:0-12525 GCA_019843815.1 Montemys delectorum
ACACACACACACACACACACACACACACACACACACGTATGTATTTGAGGCAGCCTCATTGAAGTGAATATGTCTGGGGGGTGAGGGGGAGGGGGAGTTCTGACCTAAACGACCTTGAAAATGAGTGGAATGTGTTAAGACCAGTGACAAAAGAAACCATGCCTACGAAGCTGTCTCTAGTTGATAAAACTTTTCCTTGGAGCAACAATTAGCTAGTTCAAAGCCAGTATGCGGAGTATAGGACTGAGTAATTAGGCAAATGGATGGATGGTGAATGGCAGGTGCCAGGTCTCTCACTGTGGAAGTGAGAGGCTGCTGGTAAGTAAAAGCCCCAGGCTATCCCAACCCCTAGGATGATGACATAGAACTGGGGAAGCACTTGAGATTGGGGCTTCTTTAATATCCACCCAGGCAGACAGCTACAGAAACAGTGCCTGGGTCCATGTCTGTCCAAGTAGTTAGAATACTCGCTACACTCAAGCTCTGTCAGTTGACATTGTCTAGTAGGATTGACAGTAGCAATTACACACTAGTGTCCAGATCTTGGTTCTTGATTTCAGTCTTGGAATACTGGACTAGCTCAGTTAGTAGAGGCATGACACTCTTAATTTTTCTCTCCAGTGAAGGAAACCAGGGGTTCCTGGAGAAGTTAATGAGTCAGAAATGCAACCTGGGCATCTTCTAGCACTGGAATGTGATGGAATTACAAACACACAGACAGTGGGAGTGTGTCAAGGAACAAGGGAGTCACATGGAAGCTCCTCTGGCTAAAGCTGGACGCTTGTGCACAATCAAATAAATGCAACAGCACCAGACTGTGACCCAAAGCACAGAACACATTCCTGAGCTTCTGAATATGAATGTCCTGTAAAGGAAGGACAGACTAAGTAAATTGGTGAAGAGATAGAAACCCCTGCTGCAGAAGAATTGCAGATGGTTGAGGTAGATACTCAGAACTGGCTGTGCACAGATTTTGATGACGAAGGAAGACCTTTGTCCTGGCAGAGAGGCATGGCCTTCCTCAGCCAATTGTCAGAGCTAACATTGCCACGATGTGCTCCATGTGACATAATACATCTCTGTAATCTTCCTTCACAAACCTGGAAGTCCAGTCTAACCATGAGAAAAACATTAGACAAGTTCTAGCTGAAGGCTGACCTACAGTACTCAAGTAGTCAAGACAAGGGGCATCTGAGAAGTTGTTACAGTTCAGGAGACATGATGACTCCACGTAGAGAGTCTCTCAGAACAGAAAGGATGGTAGGTGAAGAAGCTGAGGTGACGGACAGAATGAAGTGGACATATACTTTAGTAACACTGCTTGTAACATCTGATCAGGATGTGTCCACATTGGCTTATGGGATGTGAGCCCTGCCAGGTGACACCAAGGGGAGAGAAGATGGGAACTCACCATCTTTGTGACTGTTCCCCATAAATGTAAAACTATACCAAAATAAAAATTGTATGTAGAAAGCTGGCATCCTTGTGTGAATGCTGTTCTCTGCATATGGTCGAGACAGTTGGAAAGGGGAGCATGCTTTGACAATGTTTCAAGGAGGTTCAGAGAAGATTCGGGGTTAAGAAATCCAGCCATGGAGAAACTGTCTAGGAAGAAGGTCTGTGCTTGTCCTGACATGACAAGAGTGCCTCGGGGCAAGGTGTCTTGAGGCTTTTCATTGTTTGGGAAGGACATTAGGGGGTGAGTGGGTGGGGAAGTATTCTGGTATTCCTTCTGTCCTTTCCTGTAGAGTCAGGGTTTACGCTGTGTTGACCAGTACACTCTGGGGAAGGCAATGCTGCATGCAGACCTAGGCTTTTAGAAACTCATAACTTCTGCTTCCAGTCTTACAGGATTTCTCACCCTTGGCACAAAGACGCCATGCTGAGAGGAAGTCCAAGTGACCAGTCACAGCTGGTGGAGGCACAGAGGCTTGTGTGCAGAGGAAGAGGCCTCCTGCTCACTGGTCTGGCTGTGTTCCCAGTTGACAGCCAGTCTTCACTTGCTAACCATGTGAGCCATCTTGCAAATGGATCCTCCCATCTGCAGATGAGTAGCCCACAGTCACCATTTTGTGGAGCAGAAACTAGCCCTTCTGTCTTAGTTAGGGTTTTACTGCTCTGAGCAGACACCATGACCAATACAACTCTTATAAGGACAACATTTAATTGGGACTGGCTTACAGGTTCAGAGGTTCAGTCCATTATCACCAAGGTGGGAACATGGCAGTGTCCAGGCAGGCATGGTGCAGGAGAAACTGAGAGTTCTACATCTTCATCGGAAGGCTGCTAGAAGAATACTGACTTCCAGGCAGCTAGAATGAGGGTCTTAAAGTCCACACCCATAGTGACACACCTACTCCAACAGGGCCACACCTTTTACTTCCTGGGCAGAGCATATTCAAACCATCACACCTTCTTACCATGACCTGCCCAATGTAGATTCATGAGGTGATAAAGATGCATCAAGCTACTGAGTGGGCCTTGGTTGCCTCTGTGTGCTCAAGTATAGTGTGGTAGGGAATCGAGCCTGGAGCCAGATTGCCTGAGTTGGGCTCTTGACTGTCAAGCTAGCTAGCATTTCTGTGCCTTTACTAAGTCATCTGGGAAATTGAGAGAGGGGAGCCATGGAGAGCTGCTAGGGAAGGTGAAGTACCTGGCATGTGCACAACCCTCTGCCAGGCTTTATTAAGAGTTAGCTTTATTAAGAAGTGCCCAGTGATGTAGGATGGTTCTTGATAGATTTAGCCAGAGAAAAGCAAATGTACTCAATGGGACTTTCCCACTCATCTTTGTACAGGTTCTGAGAACTCAGAAGTGCTTTGCATCTGGCTATACAATGAGACTCAGGTGTCACCAAGTCTAGGGCTACAGGGACATAGTGACCTCAAATTAGAGCTTTCCAAACCAAGATGGGCATTGAAGGAGGGACTGAAGTTCTCCTGGGCTGTAAGAGTCTTTGAGGGGGAGCAAGAATCACTGACCCCTGAAAGGCAGAAGGAGCAATGTTCTTCTGGCCTCGAACAGCTCTCACCCAGGCCTGGAAGAAATGGCCCACTTCTTCAGGCTAGGGAAACTGTATTTCTACCCTTGCTCTTCAGTGACTGTAGGATCTGGGACTGGAAAGAAAGAAGACCTAGAGAACTGAGGTCCGTGGAGCCACTGTGGGAAGCAGGAGGGGCAGGCCCATGGCAGGCAGGGCAGGGGACTGGCTTCAGGGAGAACTAGAGGCTAGCCAGGTTAGTGTGTGCAGAGCAGGCCAGCTGACCCAGGCTCCAGACTTTCTGGTGATACTCTGGAGCTTCTGAGTTAGTGTGTTTCAGGGGCACATGTGGAGAGAACCTCAAATCTGAGTCCATGCCTTGCCATTCCCCATGGAGATGATAGCAGGACAATTCTAAATTCTGTTTATAAAATAGGGATAGCATTGCGCATGTGCACACCCTCCCAGCCCTGAACAGTTTTCACCGGAAAGAGGTTTTGTTTGTTTGCCGGGCCTTTGATACTTTGTAACCTGTGAATCAGTAAGGCGCTCTCTGAGGCCTGTGCAAGCACAGTGCATCTCGGGCCCTTTCCTTTAAATGCTAGTCAATCTGATGACTTCCCACTGCGGTGCTCACTGCAGACCCAGTGGGAGTCACTGCAGAGTCAGCGAGGCCCAGAGCAGGGCTGCTTTTAAGGTCCAGGTGACTCCAAAGAGCAGGCGGGACCCCGGCCCTAAGGCGTACTAGACTGAGCAGCTAGGACTGGAGTGAGGAGACACAAGATGGCCAGTCCCTTTCAGGCTGGCTTCTGCAGCTGCTTCTACAGTGGCTGCTGACAAGGTGCCTGCATTTAGGGCCAGCTTCAACTTTCTGTCTTGCAGGTCTCTCAAGTTGCTCAGCCTCAGCTGCTTTTGGAGTAGGGAGGTGCCGAAGGTCCCCCTTGTGGGTCTTGCATGCAGTTGGCAGGAGAGGCCTGGAATCTCTCAGCAGCTTCATTGAGATGCTGCCCTAGCCCTGCCCTAGTTCAGGATTTCAGAGCCTTTAGCCCCCTGTCCCAGCCCTATCTGCTCCCTGTGTCACCCTGGAAACAGCTCTGGTGGCCAGAGGGAGAATGGTAGGCAGGAAAGGCCGTGGGAAGGGAGCAGGCTGCCTGATCTGGGAACTCTAGCTCAACCAAGGTCAGCAAGGGTGATGGAGAGGCCAGGGCCAGGCCCACCCTGAAAGCCCCTTCTGATGTTCGCTGACTTAGAGGGGATATTTTTCTTCCTTGGTTTATTTTCTTTGATCTAGGGTACCATTTTCTTAATGATGACTGGGATGGATGGATGCTTAAACTTCCTCTGGCAATTTGTGGGGTTTGATTTTTTAGCCCCCAACCCCTGTGGGTAACTAAGGCATTGCCTACCCCTAGTTCCAGATAAGAAAAGCCCCACTTGCCATCTGGGTGCCCAGCCAGCGGTCCTCCTCCCCAAGCCAGCCAGCTCCTCATCAAGCCCAGGAGGGAAGGACTTTGGGGATGGCTGGTCCAAGTTCTCTGGACTTTTTCCAAGCTGAGAATCCCTGTCACATCCCCCTGGCTGGGCAGTAACTTATCTGTGGGCAAAACAGCAAGTTTAGTTCTGGCCTTTGAGCCCCTGTGGCACTGTGGATTCTTGGTGCAGAAATGCTGGCTCAGGCAGTGCCACAGACAGCATGAACCGAGAAGGTCAGGCTCAAGTAAATGGCCCAAGTTTAGGACCCCTGTGACTGTCCTGTGTTCTGCCTCAGCCTCTGTTCTCTGGGCCTCCAAGTCCCATTATTGAGACAAAGGCCTCGCCCTTTCTAGTTGTAGTGCATGAGTATGAAGGTTGGTACTTAGCTGGCCAACTTAGAGCTCCCCAGTCTGAGCCAGGTGGAGCAAGAGTTGCCAGCTGCATGGGAAGGTGTTTGCTCTCTTCCATAGAGAGGGTTCCTGCCCTACAGCCTGGAGCTTACCCCTACCAGGCTCCAATCCCATCTCTTCCCCTGCTCTGACCCTCCTGGCCCCTTGCCTTTGGGCAGGAAGCTCCTAGCTCCCTGGGACAGGCGGAATAGAGATCATAGCTTCCTGCTCTGCTTTCCTCTGCTTCTACACTTCTAGCCCAGGGCAAGAAGCCTTGGAAAAAGGGTAATGGTGCTGTGGCTCCAGGATCCAGGGCTAAGGGTGAGCTCAGGGGGTGGAATCAGGAAAATGAAGCTGGTAAAGGGCAGGTTCCTTGGCTGAAGGATCTCCAAATGGATGAGAGGAGGGGGACTAAGGGACCAAGAGGGATATGTCTGGGTAGCCTGTTCCCTTTGCCCTTTACTCTGGCCCCAGGAGCAGTTCTTTGTCCCATATCTCTGAATTGTCAGCCATGACTCCAGACTCATTTTTTTTTCTCTAACCTTTGGGTCAGTCAGTGACTGAGTTCCTCTATCAAACTCATATATAGTCTATCCTTAGGCACTGACCAGCTATTGCCTAGGTTTGTGCTCCCCCTCCCATGCCCCAGCCACCCGTGTGTGTGTGTGTGTGTGTGTGTGTGTGTGTGTGTGTGTTGATGGCAGAGGTTTGACACTTGACAGCAAAGAACTTGGGGGACATTAACTCTTGGGTTTTCCCTGATCTGGAGGGCCGAGGGCAGCTGGGTTGGGAAGCTGGGGAGGCAGGGAGCTCCCCTTCCCCTTTTCTGTTACAGCCCCCCTCCCTCTGGCTGCTCTGCCTCCTGCCAGCTGGGGTGGAGCAGTGTCCAGCACAAAGGCGGGGGTATAATGGGGACATTTCAGACACTGCCACTGGTAAGACTGGGAAACTTGTCAAGACAGAGGGCTTCTTGGAGTCCCTTACATCACCCTACCCCGGTCTCAAGGAAGAGGGAAAGCCTTTGACACTGGGCTGTTTTGATTCCTACCTCCACTCTACCATGGCCTGCCTGAAGAGCATGGGGATATGAGAACATCCTCTGGGCACTGAGGAAGGAAAACTGAAAGAGGCTGGGGACCAACAGAGAAAAGCCAAGCCCCTTCAAGAGGAGGCACTGGCTGCTGCTCTGACCTGCTAACATATCCTCTGGTCAGGCCTGCTTCAGCATCTCCAGGCCAATGCAGCTGGTTACTCGAATGCTTCAGCCACACTTCCTGTGCCCGGCATGTGAGGATACCCTAGAGACGGAGGCTGCCAGCACCAGTAGACAGATGCTCTGGCCAGGGCTGCTCAGATAAGCTGGGCGTCCGCAGCAGAAGGAAGGGAGGAGGCCTTGCTGACACCGCAGCTCGGTCCTGAGAGGGGCGGCCACCGAACTGTCCAGTGTAGTGACACCATGCCTTCCTTCTGCTCCCTTCTCGGAAAGCCCGGGCTGTCTGGGTTCCAGGACAGGTCAGGGCATATTTAAACAGGGTGGCTTTGGGGTTCGGGAAAGCCCCCCACCTCTGGTACAGGTGAAGAGCAGGACAGGAGGAGACTCTGAGGGCAGCTTAGCACTGTGTAATGAAGTTTGAGCTGTAACAGGAGTCAGTCACTTCTGGGAATTAACATCAAGGAAATAATAGTGAGTTCATACGAGGTGTATGCACCGGGACTCCCTACCTCTGCCTCCTGTAGGGCCGATACTGCTCTGTGAGAGACTGGAACAGTCACACAATGGAGAACTTGTATGCTGTTCACACAATGTGGAATTATCAATAAAGCTGCCAAGAACATTCTGGCACATGTCCTTTAGCTGACATAAGCTGTCTTTCTCTTGGGTATAGATGGAATCGTTGGGTTCAAAGGAGTGTATGTTTGTTTTTAGTCAAGGCTGCAGAGTGTTGCTCGCTCCATCACACCCCCCCACCCCCACACCCAGGTAATGAGGGCTCCAGCCGCTACATCTTTGCCAACACTTAGTAATGTCAACCTGTTTCATTTCAGCTCTTCTGGTGACTGCAGTTTTAATCTGCAATTCTAAATATTCACCAACAAGAAAACAACTAGACAACTGACATCTCTTTATAAGATGGTAACTTGCACAGCAATAAGAAAAGAATGTGCTACCAATTTGTATGTCAACTCAGGTAAACCTTTAAAAAAACAAAGGTTTGGAAACTAGACATAGAATATCTGTAGGATTCAATTTATATAAAATTCTAAGCCAGGGAGAGGCAATCTAAGATCAGAGCAGTTGCCTATGGGGATGGAGAGGTATTGGTAGACAGGAGAATGAGGGACCTTGCCAGAGTGTGGAGTGGGTGGGGGGTAGTAAAGAAATGTATGGAACTCAGTAGCATTGCTGTATGTGACCTGGCTTCTGGAAATTTACCACTGACTATCAAGGACATTTTTTGCATGATCTTGGTTAATATATATAGGTGGATAAGCTTAGCATGCAAACCAAGCATTAACTGGAAATCCCAAAGAGGTGAATTTTATAATGCTACATATAATCTTAGCATTTATTAAAGAGCAAAGCAGAGATGATTGGCACACTTGTTTATTTTCCCAGGAAGAATGTGGCTGAATGTTTGATACTGCAGGACTCTGATGGTGTGTACATGCTCTGCCCAGGGAGTGGCACTATTTGGAGGTGTGGCCTTTTTAGAGTAGGTGTGTCACTGTGGGTGTGGGCTTTAAGACCCTCATCCTAGCTGCCTGTAAGCCAGTAATTCTGCTAGCAGCCTTCAGATGAAGATGTAGAACTCTCAGCTCCTCCTGCACCATGCCTGCCTAGAGGCTGCCATGTTCTCACCTTGATGATAATGGACTGAACCTCTGAACCTGTAAGCCAGCCCCAACTAAATGTTGGCCTTATTAGAGTTGCCTTGGTCATGGTGTCTGCTCACAGCAGTAAAACCCTAAGACAGAAGCTGGTACCAGGAATGGGGTATTGCTGTGCTAGGCCTGACCATGCTTTTGTCTGGAAGAATGTGGATTTGGGGACTTTGGATGTGGACAGTGGTGGAGTGCTTTAAGTGGGGCTTAGTGGGCCGTCCCAGTAGGGCTGTGGAAGACTCTGTTGCTGTGAGTGACCTGAACTGTGCAGACCTGGCCCAGGAGGCTTCCAAGGAGAAGAACTTCAGTGTGTTTCCTAGAGACTGTGTTGTGGGGTTTTGGTGAAGAATGTGGCTGGTTTTTTGCCCTTGTCTGAAGAGTCTGCCTAAAGCTAAGGTGAAGAGATTTATATTAATTGCATTGACAAAGGAAGTCTCAGAAATGCCCAGCATAGACTTTGTTCTCTGGTTAAGTCTCATCAACAGCATTTTGAACAAGTGTAGCAAGTTGAGAAAGGAAAAACATAAAATAATACATGGTTTAAATATTAAAGGGGCACCAGGAAACAGAATGGAGCTGAATCCTCTGTTTTAGGAGAGAGCAGATTAAGGGACTAGGACTTAGGTACAAGATCCTACCCAGCTAAGTTTAGATCCAGGCATAGCGATACACACCTTTAACCCTGGAGATAAAGCTGAACAGATCTCTGAGTTCAAGGTCAGCATGGGACAGAGTTAGTTCTAGGTGAAAGAAAAGCTTAAGTCTAGATGTGGTACACACCTTTAATCTCAGCATTGATAAAGTTGAACAAGGGGGAAGGGGGAACATGTTCCAGCTCCAGCAAGCAGCAGAACTCAGCAGTTTCAGCCATTTGGCTCTATCTTTAGAGCCAAGAATAGAAGAGACTACTGAGACAATTGATGATGGTTAGCTGGAGCTAAGAAATTAGCGGTGATTAAGAAGAGACCAACATCACTGAGGTGAAATCGCTTAGGATGTGTTTTCTGAGAGCACAAGAAGTTGTGTTCCAGAGATAGCCAAGATTGTACCTTGTGTTGCAGCTGTACTTGGTAATGTGTAAGAGGTCACCCAGGTGGTACTGGTTTTGAAAGCATGAAAGGGGTCACGGAGAGCAGCTGAGGCTTGGCCCTGTGAGAGGCCATAGAAGGCCATTGGTGATGGTGCAGCCCCAGTTGTAGTTGACAGCCCAGGACTGAAGGGGTTATGCAAAGGAGTTGAGGCTTGGCACCAAGAAGAGAACCTATGAGAGGCTATTGGTGAAGCCTAGTTGCAATGGAAGACCCCAGTGTATTGGAGATGCCAGTACCATGGGCTGGTCACCAAGAACAGCAACAACAGTGGAATGGATCAACCTGAGCTTAGAGTGCTACAGAAGGTAGAGTTGGAGAAGTGACATCAGCCCGTTGGAAGAGCCTAGAAGATCATATGTGGATCCCAGACACTGGATCAAGAAGCTGTAACATTGAAGTTGCCTTGGAGGCCCCGAGATGTTCAAGATGCCAGAGCTGTCTGCTGAGGAAAGCTGCTCACGGAGTGGAACCAGCCCAGGAGAAAGAAGTTTGCTGCAGTCAACAAAGATGAGAAAGGAGTTGGAGATCTGAAGACTGCTTTGACATCAGCCATGGAGATGCAGAGTTTAGAGTTTGCCCAGCTGGCTTACTGTCTTGCTTTGGGGATTACAGTTAAGTGATTGGATGAATTTTCAGAAGAGACTTGGAACTTTGGATTTTTAACATTGTTGAGAGTGCTATAGACTATAAAGACTTTTGAAGTTGGACTAAATGTATTTTGCATTGTGCTATGTTTAGATATGGCCCCCATAGACTCATGTGTTTGAACAAGCCTATGGAGGGCAGGGAGTGGAATGTTATGGTTTCAATATGCTCAGCCTAGGGAGTGGCAGTATTAGAAGGCATGGCCCTATTGGAGTAGGTGTGTCACTCTGGGTGTGGGCTTTAAGACTCTTATCCTAGCTGCCTAGAAACCAATATTCTGCTAGCAGCCTTCAGATGAAGATGTAGAACTCTCAGCTTCTCCTGCATCATACCTCAATGCTGCCATGGTCTCACCTTGATGATAATGGACTGAACCTCTGAACCTGTAAGCCAACCCCAATTAAATGTTGGCCTTATAAGAGTTGCTTTGGTCATGGTGTCTGTTCACAGCAGTAAAACACTAAGACAAGGACATAGAGCATCTTTGATGTTTCACAGAGTTAACTAATGTTTTGATCTTATAATTGTCAATGTTACACATCACATAATTTCATACTATAAAAAGGGAGAAGTATGTTTAGGGCCATTTTGGAAATTCTGGCCTAAATTCCCAAACTAAAGTTCATTGAACATTAAAAAAAAATATATGATTTATGTAATTCAAGCCAAACATCAAGATTTTTTGTTTTGTTTTGTTTGTTTGTTTGTTTGTTTGTTTGTTGAGACAGGGTTTTTCTGTGTAGCCCTGGCTGTCCTGGACTCACTCTGTAGACCAGGCTGGCCTCAAACTCAGAAATCCACCTGCCTCTGCCTCCCAAGTGCTGGGATTAAAGGCCATGTGCCACCACTGCCCAGCCAAACATCAAGTTTTGAGATCAACATTTTAACACAATATAGTCCAGAGATACGCTGATTCAGTACATACTGGGGGATGATGATGGAGAATATTGAAAGTTTGGTTTTTGTAATTAAACCATTACGTCTGCATAAGTCCAGAAAACCTGTACACACTGCAATTCCTATTATGTAATAGAATCTAAGCCAAGATGTGTGTGGTGGCACTGACTGGCTTTGAGTGGCAGGAGGACATGCTCAGTGCAAGCTAGTGTGTATTTAGAACCAAGGGTGGAGCAAAGTCCCACAATACAACGCTGACTGGCAGAACCCAGGGTGAGCGAAGTCTCATGATGCAGCACTCTTGTGGAGAGAAGTCCCATGATGCATCACTGTGGGCAGGACCAAGAGTGGAGGGAAGTCTCATAATATACCACTGACAGACAGAACCAAGGGTAGAGTGAAGTCCCATGATACAGCACTGTGGGCAGGACCAAGAGTGGAGGGAAGTCCCATGATGCATCACTGTGGGACAGGACCAAGGGTGGAGTGAAGTCCCACTCTATGACACTGATAGGCACTGGCAGATATAGCTTTGCTTCATAACTTCCTCAGTGCAGCTTAGATCCCCACTTGCAGACAGAACCTGTCATATCTTTGTCCTGAATCATCAAGTTTGGGAGTGGAAAGGATTAATACACAAAAGGCATCTTTTTCTGATCATAAAAAAGCACACATGGAGGTTCCTTCCGGTCCCACAACACTCAGAGCAAGCTCCACTCCCAGGTGCTCTAACACGCCCAGGATCAGAGGTGAGGAGGACACAACATCTGTCCCAATACCAAGAGTAACTGGGACCAGCAGGACCAGACACACAGGAACTCCACCAGCCCAGTGGCCCACGTTTCTTCAGGTCTGTCGGAGCTGGTGCCCTGAGCAGACCTTGGGCGCAAGCTCTGCAGCCAGTCCCAAAACACCCAGAGGAAACTCCACTCCCAGGTGCTCTAACAAGCCCAGGGTCACAGGATCCCAGAATCACACGATCACAGAGACAGCTTGACTCTGAGGAGTTCTGACATAACCAGGATCACAGGAAGGACAGGCTCCAGTCAGATTTAGCAAGGGCAGGTAGCACTAGAGATAACCAGATGATGCAGGGCAAGCATAAGAATATAAGCAACACAAACCAAGGTTACTTGGCATCATCAGAACCCAATACTCCCACCATTGCAAGTCCTCGACACATCATCACACCAGAAAAGCAAGATTCAGATTTAAAATCACTTCTCATGATGATGATAAAGGACTTTAAGAAAGACATAAATAGCACCCTCAAAGAAATACAGGAGAACACAGGTAAACATCTAGAAGCCCTTCAAGAGGAAACACAAAAATCCCTTAAAGAACTACAGGAAAACACAATCAAACAGGTGAAGGAAATGAGCAAAACCATCCAGAATCTAAAAATGGAAATAGAAACAATAAAGAAATCAGAAAGAGAGACAACCCTGGAGATAGAAAACCTAGGAAAGAAATCAGGAGTCGTAGATGCAAGCATCACCAACAGAATACAAGAGATAGAAGAGGAAATCTCAGGGTAGAAGACATCATAGAAAACATTGACACAACAGTCAAAGAAAATGCAAAAAGCAAAAAGCTTCTAACCCAGAACATCCAGGAAATCCAGGACACAATGAGAAGACCAAACCTAAGGATAACAGGTATAGAAGAGAGTGAAGACTCCCAAGGTAATGGGCCAGTTAATATCTTCAAAAAATTTATAGAAGAAAACTTCCCTAACCTAAAGAAAGAGATGCTCATGAACATACAAGAAGCCTACAGAACTCCAAATAGACTGGACCAGAAAAGAAATTCCTCCCATCACATAATAATAAAAACACCAAATGCACTAAACAAAGAAAGAATTTTAAAAGCAGTAAGGGAAAAAGGTCAAGTAACATATAAAGGCAGGCCTATCAGAATTACACCAGACTTCTCAGCAGAGACTATGAAAGCTAGAAGATCCTGGGCAGATGTCATACAGACCCTACAAGAACACAAATGCCAGCCCAGGCTACTATACCCAGCAAAACTCTCAATTACCTTAGATGGAGAAAACAAGATATTCCATGACAAAACAAAATTTACACAATATCTTTCCACAAATCCAGCCCTCCAAAGGATAATAGATGAAAAACATCAACATAAGGAGTAAAACTACACCCTAGAA
>JADRCD010228457.1:5856-18758 GCA_019843815.1 Montemys delectorum
CAGGGCCAATAAGTGGGAGAGGGTGGGGTGGCAGGCATGGGGAGGGGAGAGGCAAAAGGAGTTTGTTCTTGTTGGTTTTGTTTGTTTGTTTGTTTGCTTGTTTTTTTGGAGGAGAACTTGGGAAAGGAGAAATTTACATGTAAATAAAGAAAATATCTAAAAAAAAAAAAAAAAAAAGTTTCAGCAACTGCATTTGGAATGACAACTGAAAGCCAAGAGGTCACCTGACCTTGTTTCCTAAACACACAAAGCTAATGAGGGAGAGAGAGAGAGAGAGAGAGAGAGAGAGAGATCACAGAGATAATCTTGAAATGCATAGAACTTCACTCACATCTGAAAGATACTGTGTTCTCTTCCTGTTTTATGTAGATTTAATTCCTGGTGTTTCTTTCATGTTTATAAATTCCCTACTTGCTTTAAAAATCAAAGCCAACTCCATTTCTACCTTCCAAGGTCTGTTGGCTTAGGTTCCCCTCTCCTGGAGTATTTGAAGTTGTATTCTTTTTTAATATATAAATATATATACATATATATACATATATATGTATATATATGTATATATACATATATTTTAATTAAATATTTTTATTAGATATTTTCTTTATTTACATGGCATATGATATTTCTTTTCCCTGTTTCCCCTCTCAAAAAAAGAAAAAAAAAAACCCTGTTCCCTCCCCCCCCCCATTCAACAACCCACTCTCCCTGCTTCCTGGCCCTGGTATTCCCCTACAATGAGGCATAGAACATTCACAGGACAAATGGCCTCTCCTCCCATTGATGACTGATTAGACCATCCTCTGCTACATATGCTGCTGGAGCCATTAGTCCCAGCATGTGTACTCTTTGGTTGGCGGTTTAGTCCATGGGAGCTCTGAGGGTACTAGTTAGTTCATATTGTTGCCCCTCTTAAGGAGCTACAAACCCTTCAGATCCTTGGGTCCTTTCTCTAGCTTCTTCACTGGGAATCCTGTGCTCAGTCCAATGGATGGCTGTGAGCCTCTACTTCTGTATTAGTGGGGTATTGTCAGAGCCTCTCAGAAGATAGCTATATCAGGCTCCTGTCAGCCAGCACTTACTGGCATCCACAATAGTGTTGGATTTGATGATTGAATATGGGAAGGATTCCCAGGCTGCGCAGTCTTTGGATTGTCCTTCCTTGAGTCTCTGCTTATATTCTTTGTGTTCTTTTGTGCTCACAAAATATATGCATCATGTTTGTTATTGTATGAAATTCATTTGCATCAAAGAAAGTCTATATGAGTGGTATCTCCACCACCATCAACTTGAACATTGTACAGTCCATTCCCTGTGAAGATCATTCACACCAGAGGTATCTTGCTCTGTTCTGAGCAGTGGCTTTATTTTTGAGAAGTAGTGATTATGTTGATGCCATCAAACTGAAGTGACATTCATTCTGTTAAAAATGTGCTGGGCTGGAGATGCCCTCAACCAGCAACTGAAAAGTTCAACAGCTCTGACTTCACCTAATAAATAATGTATAATACACTTCTCGCTGCTGTTAATGTACTTTGCCTCTATATAATTGTTTCATAGAGCCATATATTACTGATTGGTTAAAGATAGTCTGCTTACATATTGTAATCAAAACCTCCAATGAGTAGACCCAGCCCTCTTATTGGCTATTTTTGTTATTTCATTTTTAAAATTTTACTTACATGAATGTTTTGCCTGGGTGGATGTCTGTGCACTATGTGCTAGGCAGAAACTCATTTAGGTCAGAAGATGGCATCTGATCCCCTGAAACTGAAGTACAAATAGCTGTGAGCTGCCATGTGGATACTGCAAATTTTGAACCTACTTCTTCTTGAAGAGTGGTAAGTGCTATTAACTCCTAAACCATTTCTCCAGCAGTTACTAGCTATTTTCAAATTGCTGAAGCCCTACCCGAAACAGTTTGCCAGATGCTAGTGCACTTTGAAAAACTTTATACATCCATATAATATACAGCAAATTTGTGTTTTAATGGAAAATTTCTAATTTCCACATAAGTGAGTCTAACATCTTACTATTCTCAGGACCACAGTGAAAGATGTCTAGTAGTCCAGCATCATATATTTCTCTTCTTCTGGGGCATACATCTGAATTGGACGCCATTATGTTGCCTTCGAAAGTGTGCTCTCATGGGCTTATCTGTTCAGAGCCAGCACAGATTTGCAAATTTATCCTCTTCAACTATGAAGACTAGTGAGTGACACTGATTGTGATATGTTGTGACTTCTGTTGCTACTGTAAGGACTTGGCATCACCGTTACCTGAATTACAATCTCATTAGTTAATTCAAGAAATAAAGACACAGATATGTAAATATTGTTCTGATCTGGCTCAATTATTCATGCCCTTTCATTTGCCAAGTTGGTGGACTTCACTCTTCTCACTGTTGCCAGCTTCACTTCCTTTGGCTGGGTATCTACTTCTCCTGTCCAGACTTAGCAGATGCAGAATATCCAGGACTCTGATTTTGTGACCATTGACCTTCATACTCTACTTATTTATTCACTAACTGGAAGCTACGGAGAAAATAGTGGCCTCAGAATCCAATGCCATAGTTGAATGTGGAACATGAAGAGAAACAAATATAGGAATATGGACATGATAATCATGCCAAGTATGGAGTGCTAGCTAGCAGGGAAGCCCAGACTGCACTAATCAATCAGCCACAGATTTCTTTAAATTTCCAACAATGCAGATGATAATAGAGACAATATCCAGAGGTGAGATGTGGCCCTGGGTTGAGGAATGGGGCCACTTCCCCATCTCAAATTTATTAACCCAGCATTGTTCCTGTCTATAAGAAATGCAGAAACAAAGAGTGAAGCAGATCATGAAAGAAAGGCCATCCAGAGACTGCCCTACCTAGGGATCCATCCCATCTGCAGACATCAAAACCAGACACTATTGCTGATGACAATAAGTGTTTGAAGACAGGAGCCTGGTATAGCTGCTCCCTGAGAGGCTCTGCTAGAACCTGACTAATACAAATGTGGATGCTTGCAGTCAACCATCAGACTGAGCACAGGGACCTCAAAGGAAGAGTTAAGGGAAGGACTGAAGGAGCTGATGGGGTTTGCAACCCCATAGAGAGAATAACAATATCAACCAAACAGACCCCCCCCCAAAGCTCACAGGGACTAAACCACCAACCAAATAGTACATATGGAGAAACCCATGGGTCTAGCTGCATATGTAGCAGAGGATGGCCTTATCTAGCATCCATCAATGGGAGGGGAGGCCCTTCGTCCTGTGAAGGTTCAATGTATAGGAGAATGTTAGGATGGTGAGGCAGGAGTGAGTGGGTTGGTGGAGAAGCTCCTTTATAGAAGCAGGGGGGAGGGGGAGAGGATAGGGGAGTTGCAGAGGGGAATCCTGGAAGAGGGATAACATTTGAAATGTAAATAATTAAAATAACCACCAACAAAAGAATCATCTCAATTAGTAAGTAAAAATATAAGCCTTTGACATAAACACTGGCAAAGACTGCAGACATGTCTCAGAGTTTGGGAACATGTACTACTACTAGTCCTAGGTTTGAGTCTAGCACTCATGTTAGGCAGCTCCCAAATGCCTGTGACTTCTGCTCCTGGAGATCTAATGCTTCTTGTCTTACTGTGCAACTGCACTCACACTCAAATGCTCTCCACCTACACCATTAAAAATTAAGGAATGGCCATCCAGAGACTTCCCTATCTGGGGATCCATCTCATGTATAGTCACCAAACCCAGACACTTGTAGATGCCAACAAGTGCTTGCTGATAGAAGCCTGTTATAGCTGTCTCCTGAGAGGATCTACTAGTGCCTGACAAATACCTGAGAGGTGGAGATTCTCAGCCAACCATTGGACTGAGCACAGGGTCCCCAATGGAGGAGCTAGAGAAAGGACCCAAGGAGCTTAAGGATTTGCAGCCCCATAGGAGGAACAACAGTATGAACCAACCAGAACCCCCAGAGCTCCCAGGGAGTACACATGGTGGGACTCGTGGCTCCAGGTGCATATGTAGCAAAGGATGTCCCTGTTGGTCATCAATGGGAGAAGAGACTCTTGGTCTTTGAAGGCTCTATGCCCCAATGTAGGGGAATGCCAGGGCCAGGAAGTGGGAGTGGGTAGGTTGGTGAGCAGGGGGAGTGGGGAGATGATATGAGGTTTTCTGAGGGGAAACCAGGAAAGGGGGTAAAATTTGAAATGTAAATAAAGAAAATATTTAATAAAAAATTAAGATCAATTCTTTAAAGGGATAAAATAAAAATATTTAGCATTGAGTTGGATGATATTGTCTGCAGACAAGGCATTAGACTTAAGGTACTCAAATGATACCACTGAGGGGCAGGGAAGCACCAATATTAATGTTCTTCCTTTAAATTCAAATGGATAATTCAGAATCTCCCTATTCCATATAAGGCTGACATATTCAGGCCACCCATACTAGAAGCTTACATCTGTATAATGATCTCAGAGGCTGAGGATAGATCCAAACCTATGGAAGTACAAACCGTAAAGTGACTATCCTGTGCAAAAGCCAGTTGCTGGCCACTTGATCCTTTCCTCATATGAAGGGAAGCACTCCATGTGGAACATATATGTCTCACTGTGACATGCCATCATGATCATGGGTAGACACCAGCTTGGTAGGCCTAGCACTCTGATACCCTACAGGCTGGTGCTCATCCCTCCAAACTCTTCCCTGACCTCTAGACCTGGCACTATCACTTTGGGAGTAATTGCCTTGGCCTTTCTTTATCTCTTCACTTTGCATTAATTGATGAACTATCCTCTCTTTTGTTAAAATCACAGTCAGTTTTTAAAAGTCTACCAATTAGTGAAAACTGCAGAAGGGTTTTGAATTTCAAAACGTATTTAAAAAAAAAAATAAACTCAACTTCCTTAATTACAAAAAAATCATCAACCTACCAAACATACAAATGGTACAAACAACAATGTAACTATCTTATTCTGATCCTTTATATTAAAATATGTTAAACAAACGAGCAAACAAACAAACCTGTAAGGAGTTCATCTGTGCAGTTTTCAGTATGTACTCAGTGTAAGCGTTTTCATAGTTTCAATGAGACTTTATGAAAAGTTGTAAAAGTTTCCATTTTTTTCTTAGACTTAAAATATGAGAATATCCTTTGAAGCCAATTTTATGGGAAATTACTAAGATATATAGAAAACCTATGTCTTTGAGGATCATGGGTAGAGTGCACATCTTGTATTACAACTGTCATGCTGTGCTTTGCCTCTGATTGGTAGCCCAAAGGCATCTTTTCGAGTGGAGTCATATTGTTTAGGAATAGTGACTCATGCTGCTTCACTGCAAAGCAATCAGCAACACACTGATCGATTGGACAGGCAAGAAGCAAAAAGAAAAGAGGAATGGACATACTATTATTTCTGATATTAAAGACATTAAAATGAAAGATATTGAGAGTGGTCTCAGTGGAAACGAGATAATCATTTTACAAAATGCCTCTTTACTTGTACATACTTGACCTTATACATCTTAGTAAAATGCTTCTTTCGAAAGTTTCTATTTGAAAAATATGTTTATAAGTATACAGATGTACAAGCATAATATAATTAAAGGTGGTTAATATTGATTGACTGAATAAAAGTTGTGTAAAAATATTGTCATCGTTGTATTAAAAGTGCCTTCAATAACATTAAATAAGTGTTCACATATGTTAGTATATACCTGTGACACAAAACATCTACTTGGTTGTTTTGTTTTATTATTTCTCATTCTCAAGGCATTTCTTATCTTTAGTATATACCTGAGGATTTATATCAGAAATTACACCTCGATGAACATAAACTATGGCAAATTTATACAAATTGACAATTTGATTAAAAATAATCCCATGATTTTTGGTAGTATGTTTTTTAACCCACTCTAACTTCCAATTTACCATCATTTTGACACTGCCTCTTAGGTTCAAAGATTGCATACATGTGCCACAGTACCCGGCCCAGGTATGTTTAGAAAAACTCAGCTCACATAGCATGAAGATCCAATTTAAACAGAGTATAAATGGAGATAAGTCTGCAAACCAAATACTCAGCTTCAAGTCCAGATTCTAGCTTTTATAAATATGTCTCTGGATCAGTTTCTTTCAAAATAGCACTACTATAGTTTCTTCTTTTAAACTTAAAGATAATATATATTTGTATACACTAGGTAACTTCTTAACAGAGAATACTTCATTTCTTTGAACCTACATGCTAAACAGTATAATCTGCATTTCATAAATCTTATATCTACATTAAAAATTTACTGCCAAGGCCTTATGATTTAATTATATCTCTGTTCATGAGTTTTACTTTCTCACCAAAAACCACAAAACAAAGAAACAAACAAAAAAAATCAAGAAAATTACAGGTTGATATTTGGAAATGTGAGTGGACATTTGTCTCTGACCTGTCCATCTAGAGTAGATTCATCTCACTTTTTGTTTATTATCTATCTACTTAATCTATGATCTATATAACCTACCATATATAATGTACAATCTGTAAGTCATCTTTCCTCTATCATATGTTGATTATCTATCATCCATAGCTCTACATTTTTATTATTATTTTGACATTGAGGTTTCCTTTATCAGTCTTCCCTTCTAAACAAGATAACTTTTAAAGAATAATATAAAATCCTTGTAACATATAATATGTTCAATATGTTTGATACCTCCTATGACTGCAAAATTTTCTTATGGGAAATGGTCATTGTTTTTCTGTATTATATAATAAATGCACAAAAACTGATAACCACTATGTCGCATTTTCTGGAAATGAAACCCTCTCATCTAATTGCTCTCTATTATTCAGGTCATTAAAATAGTACTTCTGCAAACCATTCTTCATTTGCAGTGAAGAATGAGATATATATAATACGTGGTGGGGCCAAATGTGTACTTCAGACATAGTGCATGACCAAGGAGTGGAATACAAGAATCCTGGAGAATGTCTATCCTTCCTTACTAGGGGAATCCTTTATAAGGTACTAGAAGAAGAGTGTTTGAACGTCAAAAAACTTGTGAATGTTAGTAAGTGATGGCAAGTGATGAATCTCAATAGAATGTTAGACCTTTCTATCCCTTAACAAATGTTTATTTGATAAAGGGATAAATTGAAAGACTAACACAATTAACCAAACTTCACATAACCATCACAACAGGAGGTTTTTGTTGATTCATTTCTTTTATTTTAATTTTCCCTTTTATTAAACAAATTCTTTTCTCATTCTATAATCTCACAATATAATTCAAAGACAGTTTCCCTCCCTGTACTCATCCCAGTTCATCCCCATCTCCACTTCTATCTGGATCAACTCTTTATCTCTCATAAAAAAAAAAAAAAACAGGCTTCTAAGAGATAACAACAAAAAACAACAAAATGAAATAAAAGATAAAAGGAAAACCATTATATCGAAGCTGAACAAGCCAAGTCAACAGAAAAATAAAAGAGCTTCAAGAGTAAACACAAGTTCTATAGATTCATTCATTCACATGTTCAGGAATCCCATAAAGGTACTGAGCTAAAGCTATAGTGTATATGCTGGGCCTGGTGCAAATCACTGTGTATATCCCGTGATTGTTGCTACTGTCTCTGTAAGTCCATTGAGTTCATTTGCTCAGCTTGTTTAGAGTACTTTGCTCTCCTGGTGTTCTCTGTTCCTCCTGCCTCTTCCTAAGGGAAAGGAATTTGGTTGGGGCATTCCACTTAGAGAGCTGTGTGTAGCAAATTCTCACTTTCTGCATGCTGAGTTCCTATCTGCTGCAGGAGGAAGAGTCTCTGAGGATGGCTGAATAAGACACCAACCTATGAGTATAGTCAAATAGCATTCAGAGTTATTTTATTATTACTTTCCATTGTGCTAGGTTCCCAAACTGCTCCTGAAATAATCTTCAATTCTAGTTGTCTTTCCCCTTACTGCCTTCCCCACTGTCCTCTCCTCTCACACGTCACACTCGATCCTCCTGTACTTAGCTCACTATGGATGTCATTCCACTTAGAAAATCTGTCTCCCCATCTGGGGAGTTCTGTGTGTCCCATCTAGTCCCTTCCTCTATGCCTATCTTCTCTAGGTCTATGATTTTAGTTTGGTTATATATTTAATGGCTAATAACCAGATATAATGGACTACACACCATATTTATATAGCAGGAACTTGAAGCAGCAAACAGCCTTACATCTTCATCTTTGCAAATTCTGGAGCCTGGGCTAAAGGTTCTTCTCCTGGCCAGAGAGAACTTGAGTCTCTTGTGTCCCAGGAGCTTGAATCAAAGCCTGCAGACTTCTTTAGATCCCAAGGCCCCTTCATATTATTTCCTTCCTATTACTCCAGTTTCAAACATTACTGATTATAAACAACACACACACATCACACACCTCAAAGTACACAATTCTGGGCTCTAGAAATAAATAAAACAAAGCATGTTTAGTGACTCTTTTATTTCCTTGCTGGATCAAAAGCTGCTGGCTATCTGAAAGCTCCAAACTGAGTTACATAGTGACAGTCTCTGTCTTGACACATCCTTAATGTCTCTTAATTTAAGAATTTTTCCTAACTTACACTCACACTAACTTTATCAAAAATGTCATTATCCTCTCCGGTAATTGAACAATGTCCTGCTGTATGTGAAGAGGTACTCACTTTATCTGAAGAACTGTCATATCTCACTCTGTCTTTACAGGTTAATTTTAATATCTCCACTGTCTCATGCATACAAAAGCTAAAATCCAGATGACAGATGAGGAAAAGACACATACTCCTGAAGTAGAAAAAAAAAATATAGTTGCAAAGTTCAATTGAGCAACCCTATAACAACTCACAAAATTTTCCATTATGGGTTGCAGGTGACTCCAACATTCAGAGTATGTACTGAGTGCTCTTTCACAGGAATGGAGTTTTCTCCCCAGCATTCACATATGTACTTCACAAGTGTCAGTAATTTCAACCCCAGAGCATCAAAGTCTTTCTCTATGGATGTCAGAATGCCTGTGCACATGCCCCTTCTCCCAACACACACACACTCACACACGGAACGAGAGATCAAACTCAACACCAGACCTCATGATGCAGAAACAACATAATCACACATACACACAGAGAGAGAAAGCAACAAGAAGGAACCAACTCCTGTTGGATACAGTATTATTTAGGATGTTCATGGAAATGTGATCCAGGCTGAAACCCACCAAATAGACCACTATTTTCAATAAATATGGCCAATGCTAAAGTTCTCTGGAGAGTACATTTGGGATTCTATTTCATTTTGTGGCTTTCCTTCTTGTTTAGCCTTAGATCCTTGCAGATACTTTATTCTGTCAAAAATGTATTTTTATGTACTCCCTGCCTCAAGGGAAAGAAGATAAATATTAGCACTCTCCAAGACACTCTAAAAATTAATGACTAATATCTTTCCCAAGGAGACATTCTTAAATCCACCCTTTGATCCTCTGGGAGGAGGTGAGCCACTTCTCAAAGTCTTTTATATACCACCATTACTTCTCACTGTGCCTCATAGACTGTGCCCACTACAACTATCCCTTCCCTATGGTAATATAAAAAATGCCAATGGCCAAGTTAGTTAAACAACATCAAAAGGTTCTCTGTAATATCCTGAGCACCTAGGCGTTGGCTTTTATCACCTTTATTGACGATAGTTTGCACTTGTATTAATTATCCTTAGCTGTGGAAAAACAATAATAGCAGATAAGGTGGCAAAAACAGAAGTCTAAGAGCTCACTTAGTTATCTATAAGCACAAAGTAAAAGAAAGAAATTTGGAAGTAGGTAAGGAGTTTAATCTTAAAGCTACCCTCTGTGATTTATTTCTTCCACCGTAACCTTCCAAAATAGCACTACCAACTGACAAGAAGTGTTCATATGCCTGAGGCAATGGAGGACATTTCTCATTCATATCACCACATTCCACTCCCTGACTCACTTAGTGTCCTGAACATATCATAATTCAAAATACATGCAATCCAACATCAGACATAGGCACTGGCTTTCCTAGTTTCAACATTGTTTAAAGGCCTTAATCCTTATCTCTTTCAACATGAGTATTGGCTACAACATTAAGTTTAGTCATTCTCTCTTTCTACTCAAACAGTACCTTGTGAATTTCTTTCCACCCCATTTGTTCTTTTGCATTGTAGATCTGCATAGCCGTCATTCATAGTCATAATAATCAATTCATTGATTCAGTCTTATGCTGCTTTGAAATTGCCTCTGCTAGAGAAATTAATCCATTACTTTTTAATTTAGCTCAGACAAGTACTTAAGATGAGGGAGTGAGGCATGCAGCCAGGCACTTTGCCAAAATATCACAAGAATGGCCATTAGCCAAATTGCTAATATCATTCCCTTTGGAAATTTCTTGAGCTGGGCCTACACAATCCTCATTGCATTCAGTATACTGCCTTCTAACCTCTTACTAGTACATCCCTTTCAACTCTGTTTGCAGTATTTCAACCAGTTTCACTGCTTTATAAAAGACCAAGACTCTAACACCACCAACACACACACACACACACACACATACACATGCACAAAAATATATAAATACATATGTATGTGCTCTTAACAATAATTACCCACTCTTTTTTTCTTAGATATTTTCTTTATTTACATTTCAAATGTTATCCCCTTTCCTCATTTACCCTCTGAAAACCCCCTATCCCCTCCGCCCTCTCCCTGCTCACCAACCCCATTTCAAGATTAGATATTATGACATTTTGATAAAATATTATGACCAAAGTAATAAATGAAAGATTTTTTTCTTATGAGTTCAAAGGCTTAGAGGTCATCATAATGGCAGGGTTATCATAGTAGCAGGCAGCAGGAGTGGGTATAGAATAAGGTAATTCATATCGTGATCTGCAAGAAAAAGAAGGGAGGGGACAAATGGGGAGTATATGGGGCATTTTTGTCTCAAGATCTGCCTCCCAGTAAATCATTTGTTTAGAAACACTGCACTTTCTAACTTCCCCAAACAGTACTGAGAATCACATGTTCAATGCCTGTGACTGTGGGGGACAATTCTCCTTTGATTCATCATAGTATCTATAATTCTTTAATTTAATGACAACAAAAATATTTCTAAGGGATAATAGTACAATATATCTTATATGAAAGATCAAGGGTCATAACTAGAAGGCAAAGATTTACATAGGATTAGTAACTGGGATTGGTGCGGGAAAGGACTTGGCTTTCGGTTAACCAAAACTCAAGAAGCAATGTAAAAATCCCATTTATCTGTATGCTAATTAAAATAATTATTAAAACATTTGGTTAGATGTATCCTGTATTAGTGAACAGTGTTGCTTATAGAAAAAACCGGGTTATTAAATGAAAGTCTGACTACTAGGGCCTCATTATCTCTCTATAAATTATAAGTTAGAGAGGTAACAGAGAACTCCAAATCAATATAGATTGTTACATTTGTTCTTGATTGTCCAGTAATTATGTTTAAAATAATTAGATGAAAAGACCATATTACTGAATTTTCCACAAGCTTCAGTTTAGCAAGGTTCTTAAAGTTGATTTTGTGTTTATTTGTTTTGGTTCATGAGCAAGAATATTTCTGATAAACACTAGAATAAATGGTGTATATAAAGATAGTGAGATCATATCTATACAATAATGTAGAGATTTTTTTCTTTGAAGCAATAAGTCATCAAGGCTAATAGATTAAATATCAACATTAAGCTCCAGTGTATCTTTGGAAATATACTAAAAAATATCTGTCTATCATGTGATTTATTATTTGAGAGAGGAGAAATTATGAATTCAAATGCTTAAAATATCTAAGAAATGAGGAAAAGAAATTAATATGAATTTTAAGTAGGAAATATAGGTAATTCATAAATTAATTCTATTGCTAAATTATATACTCTATAATAATTTTCAAAGTTTATTAAAAGAATTAGCAATCCTTATAGCTTTTTCTTTTATTTAATTAATACAAATATTCTTCATTTTAAATCTGTTAATAAATTTCAACATATAATTTCCCTTAAATTATTTGTTATATAGTGTCTTATTTAGGGTTTCTAATGCTGTAGCAAAGCACTATGACCAAAATGTGAGTTACCCAGGAAAGAATTAATTTGGCTTACATTTCCACATCACTGTACATGAATACAAGAAGTCAGGACAGGAATTCAAGCAGGGCAAGTACCTGCAAGCAGGATTTGATACAGAGGCCATGGAGGATGGTGTTTACTGGCTTGTGTTCCACAGTAAACTCAGCCTACTTTCTTATAGAATCCAGGACAAGCAGTTCAGGGATGGCAGCACCCACAATAGCCTGGGCCCTTCTCAATAAACACTAATTGAGAAACTGCCTTGCAGTTGGATATTATGGAGGCATTGCCTCAACTGAGGCTACTTGAACTCTAATTTATGGCAAGTTGACAGCAAAAGGAGCCACGATATATGGCTACATTTTATGATGACACATTGTTGCACTAGTCATGGTTTCTCACTTTTCATATTTTTATGTGTATATTCTTGTGGATATATATGTATATATGTATATATATATGCATAAACACATTCTCTTTTTTTGCTTGTTTTATTTAAACTTTTATTGAATTATGATGAGAAAAGTTACATGATTTGAATTTATCTGAATTTGTTAACATTTAAAAACACATTTAAAGTAAATAGAATTAAATCACATTCTTGTTTCCCTTTTGTAGCCTCACACCTCCCAGAGACCCCCTTCAATTCCCACAATATCTTTTTTGTCATATTCCCTAAAATTTATAAAATATTATAATAATAAAAATAAGTATTGTAAAAGTTGTTTGATATAAAACAACAATCAATTTAACAGTCTTATGTAGATGCTCGTCTATAGCAATAATGAAAATA